>CACVCL010019240.1:0-109418 GCA_902729485.2 Mus minutoides | reverse complement strand
GACAGAGCCAAGCCTGGGAGACTGGAGGAGGACCCAGGTCAGTCTGGGATCTGTTTGGAATGAGAGCCCAAAGGGCAGCTGTAGGGAGCGGCAGGAAGGCGGGGCAAAGAGGAAGGCCCACTAGCTGTGCTGAAAAGGAGACCCACAGCTTTTATGCACATGATTAGTGATGAGCTGGTTGCCTGGCAACAGCAGCCCCTTTCCCCCTTCTATCCATACCCCTCAGGCTGCATGTAATGTTTGTGACATTTTTCTTTTCACAGCAGAGACAGGGAGTCTGCCCCCTTCATTAGCAGAAGATGGTACCACCCGGGTACTTCCCCCCCCCCCCCCACACACACACCAGCTTGTTAGAAATCCTCTCCCTAAAGCATTTAATTATTAATTGCACATCGGGCTGATTGCTGTATCTAGATAGCCCTGCGGATAGTTCACAAAAATAAAATGCTTGGAGCGAGACCTGGCACATGGGAAGTGCTATATGAAAATTAGCTGAGAAATTAATGTTCTTAGGGGTGATCCCTAGGGCTGAGACCTCTCGGTCCAGGCTTGCTCTTTCCGCCATTTCTCAGACTCTCCCAAAGCCAGAGGCAGAAGAGCACTTCAAAGTACCTTTCCACACAGCTGCCTTTGTTTACAGCTGGGGAAACTGAGTCCCAGGAGGCCACTCACAACACTGGAGTCAGATGGAATACAGAGCTTCAATCTTCACTATACTTCCAGTTCTCAAAAATTTAGTGAGCCTGAGAGTGGACCATCGAAAATGCAGATTTAAGATTCCTCAAACTGTCTTTTACTCTATTAGTTTTCTGGTGCTCTAATGACTTACCTCAGACTTTGCCAATTCATCACCCACAGGGTTGGAGATCGGAAGTCCTAAAGTGAATTTTAAAGACTGAAAACGAGGGACTAGGAGCTCAAGTCCTTCCCAAGGCTGGAAGGGAGAATGTGACCCTTGCCTTTCACAGCTTTGGGGCTCCTTATATTCCTTGGCTTGTGGGAAAGTCATGTGATCATAGGTCTGGGCCGGACATTTGCGGGTTCGTTTGTGTTGTCCTGGCTGCTCCTCCACAAACAGATTCCTGCCCAGGTATGTAAGGTAGAGCCCCAGGAACTGCATCTGAGCCCCCGCTGAGAACAGAGGGAAACCCTGCCTGCCAAGCTCCTCCTTCTTCGTAGGGAAGGCTAGTTTTCCCGTCCTGGTCCCTCAGTCTGAAAGTGAGAAAAATATAGCCCACTGCTGAAGTGTGTGTGGGGAGTGGTGGTGGAGGGGGCGCTCCTCTGTCTTGTAAATAGGAAACCAAGACTGATGCCCCCCCCCCACTTCCATGTGCACCCAGGAAACCCAGAGAGACCCACCCACTACACTCTTTCCCTCTGGGAAATCTAAGCCTAGCAATCAATCAATCAATCAATCAACCAACCAAACAAACAAACAAACAAACAAAAACTATGCTCTTTTGAAGGTGGAGAAGTGAGATTCGGAGATCACTAGGGTAGCCCAAACTAACCTTGAACTTCCCATCCTCCTGCCTCTGCCTCCCAAGAGCTAGGATTGCAGGCACAAGCCACCACACCCGGCACTTTTTAACATACAGGAAGATGGATGTGCTAAATTAACTTCAAAAACATGAAGTAGAAACACTAGAGAATTCCCAGGAATTGTCTCTCAGAGCAGTGAAGGGAGCTGGGTACCTAAGAATGGGTGAAAGGGTGACAGGCCTGTTCCTGCTCAAGTCCCTAGAGGAAAATTGGAAAAACAAAGGAGCCCTACCTCCGCTGCTGCGTGAGTGACCACTAGGGGGCAGAGTGTATCCAAGAATGGGAAGGCCACCTCTGCTTGCCTTTGGTTGTGAGGGCAATTTTTAAAAGGCCCCCGGCTTACAGTGTGAAGGGTCATTGCCTTTAATACAACCTTAGTCAATAGGTTTCTAATTGGGCTATTAATCTGGAAGTAAGTGTGACATCGGAACCCCAGAGGGTGGGGTGAGAGGGATACAGCCGTGACAAATGAGTAGCCTGCGGAGCTGTTTTTAAGGGTCAGCTCTCTCAGAATCTTTGTTCTCCTTCAGAGTGAATTGACACCACTACCCCATCACCACCACAACCACCCAGCAACGTGGGACTTTGTCACAAAGCAGTAGGTTAAAAATAGCGACACATCAAATAATAATTCAGGAGTTTTCTGGTCTCTAGTCTCTGCAGCTAGAATGCAGAAAAAGTAAGCAAGAGATTTATTTTTATTTATTTGCAAATGAATTTGATGGTACTAACTAAGCTATGTCCCTCAGACCTGCCAAGGTACAGACCTGACTGAGGCAGGAGCACACGGCCATGGTTAGTACACACAGCACGCCGATTCCTTGCTTGGGAATTAACCCCAATAATGCGTAACTCAACCATCTGCAAGCGACATTTGGACCAATTTGAATTTTGCAATGGCCTGTAGGCTCTTGGTGAGAGAGAATTATTAATGAGAATTCCTTACACACACTAGGCACTGGGCTTTTCTCTCTCTCTCTCTCTCTCTCTCTCTCTCTCTCTCTGCATCTTAGTTCCTGTCTTCCCATAGTCTTGAGCAAGCCTATCCCAGTGAGAAAACTTGGACCCCAGAATCTGGTGTTTCATCTATTCTGACTTGGTGGGTATTTTAGAAAGCTCTCCATCTTCATTAGATCTGAAGATCTTAAGAAGAGGCCTATGATTCATAGTTCAACGGGGCCACAGAATCAAAGCCACTGTACTAGAGATGCCTGAGGCATGTGGGCCCATGCAAAGGGGTGAAGTCAAGGCTGCCATCTTAAGATCTAAAGGGACCTGGCACTTCAGAAGGAAAGGTTTTATAAGTTAGAAATTAAAAGATGCTGAGGAGGAGGAGGAGGAGGAAGAGAAGAAGAAGAAGAAGAAGAAGAAGAAGAAGAAGAAGAAGAAGAAGAAGAAGAAGAAGAAGAAGAAGAAGAAGAAGAAGAAGAATGGAATTGTGCCCTGTTTGCTGAAGGTTCAGGGTACAGATTCTTGCTTAGAGTAATGCATTTGAAGCCTACAGATCTGTCAGAGGACAGGCATGCACTGGGCATAGAGATGCATGTATCAATGACACATTGACATCAGCTGATGGGCAGCTGGAAAAGGAGCCCATGATTCCCAACAAATCAGGAGCCTACTGGGCACTGATGGCCAGCTTTCAGGTAACATGATTAGCTGTATAAACCACAATCTATACCCAGGGGAGCAGAGCAGGAGATAGACAAGGTGAAAACGTTTCTTTACTGCCATGCCCCAAATCTTCTGAAACCTGGAGTTAATATAGTCTATGGGAGAGGAGAAGAGAAAGAAACCTTCTAACCTTGAATTTAAAATAGAAGAGAAGTGAATCTCAACGAGAGAAATGATTCTGATAAGCAAAACAGTCAGACTGAGATATAGGTGGGAAGGGGCGGCTCCATGGCATAATCAATAGATTAATCTGGAAGAAAGAATACACACACATTTCATGTTTATCTCCCCGGAGCTTTGACAATCTTCACTAACCCTATTACTCCAAGGCTAACTGAGCCTCAGCCATGGGATACTTGAGCTTGAGAGAGAACAAGAGGGTGCCCCTCACCCTACCACAAATGTGGCTATAGCTTTCTGCTGCTCTCACAAATATTTGGGGGGATATTTATCTTCTTAAGTGTCTTCCCTCAACTCAGAGCCCTCTGCCCATGAGGAGTTAGGATTAATGCTTTCCTCTTCCCAACGTGTGTGTCCCCAGTTTAGACTTGACTCAGCTCTCTCTAGCTTCAGATTACACAGTAAGAACATGAATGACAGACATAATGACGACATTTCTTTGCCCCCCGCCCCCGTGACTATAGATGAAGGCCATGTAAATCCTCAGAAATGACAATGTATACTTGTAATCCACAACTTGGGAGACTGAGACAGGAGATCCACAGGTTCAAGACCAGCCGTGATTATCACTGTGCAATAAAGGTGACATCACCAATGCATGGGTGCTTGGGTAACAGTATCTGGATAACCATCGAAGAGCATGTGGGAACATGGCCTTTAAAATATCACCTTAGAGAGACATGGAACATGTGGTACCTCAGAACACAGCACTTTGGCATACCGAGGATCTTAGACTAAAGGAAACCGAAAACAGAATGCAGAAAGAAGGTCTCTCTGACAGGAGTACCTCCTGTTCCCTTCTCCTGCAGGATCCATAAGAATTGCAATTCTTCCTGCTCCTGCTCCCCTAAAGCAGACCTTCCGCTCCTTGGAGAAGCAACATTATACAAGGTAGCTCAGCAGAATCTGAATAAAGAGGTCTTTCTGAGTCTGTTTCCTCTGCCTCCGAGTTGCATCCCTTAGATCAGAGCCCTCTGTTCTCCCACCATCCTCTGCACAACTGTCCACAGAAATACATACATGACCCCATTCTCTCATGTCTTCATTTCTAAAAGTTCACATATCATGCAAGAGCCTATGCTCAACATGCTAAATAAATTCCTTTTTTTTTTTTTTTCTAATTTATTTCTGTCATGGGGATCGTAGCCACGAAGCCGTGACAGGTGACAAAAAGACACTACTTCTTCTCCTTTACCTGTCACATCAGTCTGGACATGGTGACTCACACCTTTGATTGGACACTTGGGAGGCAGAGGCAGGTGGAAGGATACCTATGAGCTTGAGGCTAATCCGGTCATCGAGGTGAGAGCAGGGCACGCCTGGTGCAGGAGAGGCTGAGAGTTCTACATCTTCATCTGAAGGCTGCTAGCAAAATACTCCCTTCCAGGCAGCTAGGGTGAGGGTCTTAAAGCCCACGCCCACAGTGACACACCTACTTCAACAAGGCCATACCTTCTAATAGTGCCACTCCCTGGGCTGAGCGTATTCAAACCATCACATATTTGTAGACAAAAATGAAAAGAACGGTAAAGAAAAGACTAGAGAATGTGATGACCCTGTGACTTGCAGTGTGGCCATGTCACGGAGCTGTAGCTCTCCTTGGTTCTTCCTCCCTCCTTGGAAGAATCAAGCCAAGATGGCAGATGGTTTAAGCCAGGGTTTATTAGGCAAAGAATAACAACACAACCCTTGCTCCAGAGAATGGGGAATAGGCTGATGGGCAGGCAGCAGTGGGAGAGAACTTAGGAGTCAACTTGAAAAGTCCCCAGTGGTCAAAAGTCAGAACTCTAATTTCAATAAGAATAATGGCTGCTGTGGATTTTAGGGCTTCAGATATATTTATAGTAATCAATTCATCACACTATAAGACTAAATGCTCTCCTTTGGAGAATTACAGGGCATCGAGCCATTGTTTTGTAAAGCTGATAAAAGGAAGGAAATGAAAGCATGTATGTGTAAACTGAAATGAAAGCTTTCCCTGGGTAAACTTTCAGTGGGTAGCTACGAGTAGATGAGAGAATGTGTGTGCTCCACAGCAGAGATTCAATAAATAAGACAATAATTATGCTATTACCATAGTGTAATTCAGATGGAGTAATGGATGTTTATTGTACATTGATGCTGCTAATATTAAAAAGCAATGAAAGATACTGTCTGTAGACCTAAGCCTGCTCAAGATTTTAGATCTATTGGCAGAAAATGCCCAGGACAAAAGAATGTATTGAGTTGTACCATAAATGCACAATTGTTAAAATCCAGAAAGTGGGAAACTCTATACAGTAAGAGGCCCAAATTTCTTCCTTCCTCTCTACCTTTCTTCCTTCTTTCCTTCCTTTGAAATTCTAGTCTCACTGTGTTACCAAGGATGGTCTCAGAATTCTGCTTTAGCTTCCCAGAGGCTCGGGCTGTATCACCATCATGGGCTGTAGACATATGTGTATCATCATACATAGCTAAAAAAAAAAGCCCCAAGTTCTTAAA
This sequence comes from Mus minutoides, assembly GCA_902729485.2. NCBI lineage: Eukaryota > Metazoa > Chordata > Mammalia > Rodentia > Muridae > Mus > Mus minutoides. The sequence goes on along the minus strand of CACVCL010019240.1, from coordinate 103,541 downwards.
CAAGTACATTAGAAGCAAAGAAAGGCTCAGAGGGGCAAACAGCAGATTCACATACTTAGATGATATATTAGAAATGAAAAGGCTACAAAGCCTATGGACTTAAATGTGTAAATAGCAAACATATGTGAATGAATTATTGTTATAATCTTCTGAGGATGCAGAATCTGTGTGTATGTATAGTCAAAATGGTGTTTAACATTTGGAAGATGGAGAGATAATTAATATCTGTGGTAAGATTTTTGGGTGCTTACCAAAGTCCTATTCCTCGATCAGGGTAGGAGATTCAAGGGTGTTTAACTTCAAATGGTTCACTAAAATATACGTTTATTTCATATTGTTTGACTGCATTTTACTTTTCAATGAAAATAAGTCTAAACAAAAAATGGCACCAAACACAATAGTCCCGAGCCTACCGATGGGCAAGCCCAGCCAAACTGAACTTAGTCAATCCAAGAAACGTGAGATGGTTTGGTTAGACTGAAACCTTTGGCTTCTGTTACCTATCACAGCTTGATATGCCTCAGCTATCTCAATGCTCTTGTTGCTTCGTCAGTCTTGAAGAAGCCAAATACCATTTTCCTAGGTACCATCACAGTCCATGCTGGCCCTGTGACTCAGACATAAAAATAAGTGGCCCTCGGGGAATCTTGCTCTGGGACTCCTGCCAAAGACTTTCAAACTAGCACATGAAGAGATGCGTACTCTCACTGGCTCCGCCCATCCTGTGGCTCCGCCCATCCTGTGGCTCCGCCCATCCTGTGGCTCCGCCCATCCTGTGGCTCCGCCCATCCTGTGGCCTTGAATTTAGCTTGTGTGGCAGTGTGCTGCTTTGAGTCACTTTCCACAGGAGACAAGAAGGAAGGAGAGGCAACCTTCTGAGGATATTGCAGTGGGCAGAAAAAGAGAATCTGATGACTTGTTCATTGTGCCTCCCTACAGGTCGGGTTACCCAAGCACGAATCTCCCCAACATTCGTTTGTTTTTCTGTGACTTGTTCTTGGCATCCTAGCCCTTCTACGTTGGCTTTTAAGGGTATTCCTGACTCTAGCCTGGTGAATGAACCATTTCCACCAATTTAGCATGAGAAAAATAATCCAAATTACAGGCAGAGAGAGACTTTGACATTACCTGCAAAAATAGAAGATGATCTAGGAATTCAATATAGATGAATTATCAAATAAAATATAAATACAGTGATGAATTATACATCCAGTAACATTCATGTTTTGAGAGACTGTTTAGTGTTGTATAAAATATTCATGTTTGATTAAAAAATCATATATAACTGTATGGGCGACACCAGAGGAAAATGGCAGAACACAGATCTCCAACATTCTCTCCCATTACAAGTAGTGGGAAAACTGGCAAAGTTGTCGGTATCAACCGGAGGATGTTAATTCAAGAAGAAAGGCTAAATTCCAGTCATTCAAAGCTGGGAGCACTGTGGCATTTTTCATTTGCCCTGTTCTCATTCTTGCTTTTTGCAGTAGAAATGTGTGCTCTGGCAGTCACCAGATGGGTCACCACAGCTTTGGGACACTTCAAAGCCCCATGCGGAGGGAATAACATTATGTCCAGTCAAAGTCACTTAAAAGAGCCCACGAACAAGGCCATCCATCTGCATGTGGTTTGACCTAGAGGTCACCCAGTGTGAACAGCCTTTCGAAGGCTGTGACAACAGTGATGTCACCGGCCGCCTCCAGCCATGGATGAGAATCAGATCAAACACTTAGGCCAGCTAACTAAAATACCCAGAGTGAAAAAAATCTAGAGAATGAGATGTCCGTGGGGGCTTTTCGAAGCTCTGGCATATTTGTAGGTCTCTAGACGGTAGCATCCATGCCTAAGGCTGTGCGCATGTCCAAAGGTGTGTGAACAGAGGAAAAGATGAGGAGGGAATAAGTTGCCACCTCCATGAACCTTGGGACTCTGGAAATAGTAAGTGAAGGTTGTAGTAGAATTGTAGAGAGCCTGAGAAAATCAACCCCAGCATGTGCACAGCTCCCCCAGAGAAGAACCAAGAAGCTGGGTGTGGTAGCGCATGCCTGTGAGCCCAGCACCCAGGAAGCAGAAGTTCAAGGTCAGTCTTGATTACACAGCAAGTTCTAGGCCGTCCAGAGCTACAGAGACCCTGTCTCAAAAACCAAAAACCAAACAGAACCAAAGAATGATGGGAGAGTCATACAGCCCAGGCATTTAAACAAAGTGTCAATTAGCTAATTGTCTAAACCAGCAAACTGTGTAAACACATAAACAAATTGTCTCATTAGCTAACCACTAAGCTAGACAGAGGTTCTAGCAGCCACGTACAGCAAAACAAGCAGATTTTACACTTAGTTTGGGACAGTGACTGTACAAACTAACCAACAACAGCAAATCTCAATCAGAAACAAAAATAAGGGAGTACGGAAGATATGATTCCTGGTAATGACTTCATGTCAAATACCTGATTTTTCTACTATATTTTGTTTCCATTGTGTGTGCATGGCACGGGGTTCCATGGGGACATTTTCATATATGTATAAAATGTATTTTGAGATTATCCCCCCCACACACACACACCACGTTTCTTCCTCTTTTTCATTCTTCTTCATTCTAGTTACTCCCTTGGTCTAGACAGGTGTCTTTCACTCTCACAACACACGCCCATTTATGACTCCATGTAAAAAAATCTAAGGATCTCAAAGAAAGGGTAAATATGCTATGCTTATACATCAGTGACTGGCTTAATTTACTTAATATGATTATCTACAGTCCTACAAATAACTTTGATCTTCCTTATGGTGGGCAAAAAATTCCACTGTGTGTACCACGTGCTGCATTTCCTTCCTCCATTTCTCCAGTGATTGGCCCCTGGGTTGGCTTGCTTAGCTACTGTGAGCAGTGCTGCAATCTACATGAATGGACAAGCATCTCTGTGATATGTGAATGCAGAGCTCTTTAGACAAACACCCTGGAATGGCATAGCTCTGTTCTATTTGTTCTATTCTATTCCACTGATCTAGGAGTTGGGCTTTGTGCTGGTGCCATGGTGCCCTCTCTGTTAATACAGCTCTCTAACGTGACTTGCCATCAGGTATGGTGGAGCTCTGCCATTGTTCTTGTCATTGAGCATTGCCTTGGCTAGCCAAGGTCTCTTGTACTTCTGTACCAATTTTAAGATTTTATTTTCTATGCCTGGGCTGGTGTCGTTGGAATTTTGATGGTGGTTATATCAAATTTGTAGATTGCTTTCAGAACTATCATCATTTTCAAGATATTAATTCTTCAAATCCATGAGCATGGGAAGTCTTTTCATCTTCTAGTGTCTTTGATTTCTTCAATATTTTGAAGTTTTCATTATAAGCTTTCATTTGAAGTTTTCATTATGTTCTTGGTTACATTTATTTTTATATTATTATTATTTTATTTTTGGCAATTTTGAATGGGCTTCTTTCCCTGGATTCTTTCTAAGCATTTTTTAATTGACTTATAAGATTTCTGTATGATAATTTTGTATCCTGCCATCTTGTTGAAAGTATTTATCAGTTCTAAGAGTTTCCTGGTAGAGTCTTTGAGGTCTCTTATGCCTAGAATCATACCATCTGCAAATGAGGCTTCCTGGGCTTCTTGCTTTCCTAATTGTGTTCCGTTTGTTCCCTTCTCTTGTTTCACTGCTCCAGGTAAGACTTCCAGCACAATACAGATGAAGAGCAGAACATATATATGGACACCCTTGACTAATTCCTGATTTTAGTAAAATTACTTTGGGATTTTCTCCACTTATTGCAATGTTGCCTATGCATTTGTCAAATAGAGCCTTTATTATGTTTATTGACTAACGTTCCCTCCCTCAGTAGTCTCTTCAACAGTTTTACTAGCAAAGAGATGTTGGGTCTTGTCAGAAGCCTGTCTGGCATCTACTGAGATGATCCAGGGACTTCTGCCTTTGCGTCTGTTTATGCGGCATGTGACACATGTTGATGTGCTTCTGTTGAACCATCCTTGCATCTCCAGAATGAGGTCAACTTGATCATACTTAGTGAACTTTTTGAAGCCAGTTTGCAAGTGTTTTATTGAAAATTTTTGCATCTATGGGCACCAAGGAGATTGGCCTATAATTTTCCTTTTTTTTTTCCCCAAGCCCTGATCCTGTTTTGGTACCAGCATATTTCTGCTTTGTAAGAAGAGTTCAGTAGTGGTCCTTCCTGTTTGTGCGTAACAGTTAGAGGAAGCATTACTGTCAACTCCCCAGTGACCAGGTAGACTTCAGCAGCAAATCCATGTTTGCTTGTTTGTTTGTTTGTTTGTTTTAAATTACTCCTTTGATCACATTGCTTATTATAGGTCTGTTTATGTTGTTTATCTCACCTTAGTTTAAATGTAGTAAGCCATGTGCATCTAGAAATTTACCCACCTCTTTTAGGTTTTTCAACTCAGTAGAATATAAGTGTTTCTATGAGGCCACATGATGGTTTTCTGGTGTTCACTGGTATGCACTGCAATGTTCCTCCTAACTTAATTAATTTTATTAACTAATTTTATTAATTTGGGTCATCTCCTTCTTTCCTTCAGTGAGTTCGGCTAAGGTATTGTCCTTTTATCTCTATTTCTCTTGTCTTCTATTTCTCCATTAGGACTTTACACATCTGGGGTTATTTTGTTGATTAGATTTTCCGTCAGCTACATTTTTTTCAATTGAAGTGTTTGAGATGTTCGTCTGAGGCTGGGTTGTGGGAGAGTTGAGCTGTGTAGTTCAGAGTTCAACCCTCAGCCCATATGCAGATGTGCTAGGAGTGCTCGTCTAGATTCCTCTAAGAATAAAATGTTAGCGGAGGAAGTGAGCCCAACCACTGCACAGGTCCACTATGATGTATCAAGGAGCCAGGTTAAAAAGTCGCTGCTTTAGCTTCAATGACTATTGGGTGTGTAAAGGAGCAAAGATAGCTTGGTGTGTACAGGATCTTAGTCACTGTGTTTAGGGATAGTAGGGAAATAAGATAGGATTGGGATTGAGGGAAAACAATCAAGGTGGGAAAAGCAGCCAGAAGGAATGGAGAGATGTTGGAGTATGGTTGGGTTCACAAAAGGGAAAGAATAATAATTCATGATAGATTACAATTACACACACACACACACACACACACACACACACACACACACACACATATATATATATATATGGATAAGAAGAGAAAATGAGCTAGGAATGAGACAAAATGGTGTGAGTTGTATACAGGAAGAATAGTAGCTTCTAACTAATAGAATGTGTGGAAATGCACACAGAGCAACCACGCAGCCTAACTGAGGGATGTACAAGCTAAAGCAGAGTGTGTTCTGCAGCCACTATAGAGATGGCTCAGTGGTTAAGCACATGCAGCTCTTGCAGAGGACCCAACCTCAGTCCCAGCTCCTGAGACTCTAGCTCTAGACTCTCGAGTCCAGCCCAGTGCTTCTCAACCTCTAATTCGGCAACTTTAACCCAGTTCCTCACATACTGCTGACTCCCAACCATAAAATTAGTTTTGTTGCTACTTTATAACTGTAATTCTGCTACTGTTATGAATTGCAATGTAAATGTTTGTGTTTTCCGATTTTGTGGTTTTAGGCCACCCCTGTGAATGGGTCATTTGACGACCCCCAAGGGGGGTGGGATGGGGGAAGGGTGGGAGGTGGGGGGAAGGATGGGGGAGTGGTAGGAGCTTTTCAGCCCAACTTTGGAACGAGCAGCACACAGCAATCATATAAGATCTTGGGGAAATCTCTGCTCTACACTTTATCTCCATATTTGCTCCTATGAGTATTTTGTTCTCCTTCTAAGAAGGACCGACGTACCCACACTTTGGTCTTCCTTCTTCTTGAGCTTCATATGGTCTGTGAATTGTATCTTGGTTATTTGGAGCTTTTGGGCTAATAACCACTTATCAGTGAGTGCATACCATGTGTGTTCTTTTGCAATTGGGTTACCTCACTCAGGATGATATTTTCTAGTTCTATCCATTTGCCTAAGAATTTCATGAATTCATCATTTTTAATAGTTGAGCAGTACTCTATTGTGTAAACGTGCCACATTTTCTGTATCCATTTCTCTGTTGAGGGACAGCTGGGTTCTTTCCAGCTCTTGGCTATTATAAATAAGGCTGCTATGAACATAGTGGAGAGACTGTCCCACCTGGGGATTCATCCCATAAACAGTTACCAAACCCAGACACTATTGTGGATGCCAAGAAGTGCATGCAGAAAGAAGCCTGATATGGCTGTCTCCTGAGAGGCCCTGCCAGAGCCTTACAAATCCAGAGGCAGATGCTCGAAGCCAACCATTGGACTGAGCGCAAGGTCTCCAACAGAAGAGTTAGAGGAAGGACTGAAGGAGATGAAGGGGTTTGCAACCCCACAGGAAGAACAACAATATCAACCAACCAATTCCCCCAAGAGCTCCCAGGGACTAAGCCATCAACAAAGGAGTACACATAGCTCCAGCTGCATATGTAGCAGAGGATGGCCTTGTCATGCATCAATGGGAGGAGAGGTCCTTGGTCCTATGAAGGCTGGATAGATCCCCCCTCCCCCGTGTAGGAGAATTAAGGGTGGGGAGGTGGGAGCAGGTGGGTGGGTGGAGGAACACCCTCATAGAAGCAGGGGGAGGGAGGATGGGATAAGGTTTTTTTTGGCGGGGGCGGCGGGGGAGGGGGTGGAGACCAGGAAAGGAGATAACATTTGAAATATAAATAAAGAAAATATCCAATTAAAAAATATATCTTGGGGAAGATAGAACCAGCGGCCTCTGCCACCATTGGATGGCCAAGGAGGTTAGCTGGGGCTGGCTGATCCAGGCTAACTGGTAAAGTGAGGGCAGGAGATTCTGTGCCCAGCAATTGTGCTAGTAGGCAAATTCTTAAAGTAATAAACCCATCTGAGTGTTTCTCATCTGCGGAGCAAAGGTGGGTGGAAAGAGAAGCCTGGTCAGTGATGGAGGCTCAGAGGAGCTGAGCGGGAAGGAACAAAAGGAAGCCAGGAGGGGCCAGGGAGCAGCGCAGCAGCTCCAAGAAAAGGAGGTAGTGTGATTTTTTTTTTTAATAAAAAAATTACACGCACCAGCAATGTGTGTCAGTGCAGGATAGGCTGAATCTATCAATGGCTCGAATGGTAGGTGGGAGAATGCAGCCAAGGATGAGCCAACCACCAATAAGTGAAAGAGAACTTTATAGAAATGGCGCGGAATGCCCGCGAAGGAGGAGGTGGTAGCAGTGTGGGGGAAGGGATCAAATCTCAAATTTGAACGTCAAGTTAGATGCGGGCATCTATGTAGCATAGACAGCATGTGTCTCAGGGGGCAAAGGAGAAATTCGGAGTGAAGGTGTAAAATTCGGCATTATCAACACAAAAAGGTATGGCAAGATCTGGATCTGGATAAAAAGTCCCACCAGGTCCTGAGTGCAAAGATGAACAAGCAGAGGCCTGCTGCTGATGTAGCTCAGTTATAGAGCTCCGGCCTGACATACAGGAGGCCAAGGGTTCAGTCCCCAGCACCACCATCCATCCAATGGATGGGTAGAGGCACACAGGTCCGTAATGGAATCCCAACCACCCTAGAGGTGTGAACTGGAGGATCAGGACTTCAGTCTCGCCCTTGGCCTCAACCAGCTAGAGGCCTATCTGGACTACATTAGACTACATCACAGCAGCAAAAGTCAAAAGGAGCCCTGGGGACGAAGGTGTAAGACCCTGTGATGTTCAAAAGCCAGGGAGAGGAGGAAGAAGTCTCAAAAAGGGAGAGGAAAGAAGGGCAATCCATTGAAAACAGAGTCATGAAAGCTGGGGAGTCCCAGAGATGGAGGGAAGAGACGGCTTCAGACAGACACAGGAAGCTTGTGTCTAGGACAATTTCAGGGTGCCGGTCTCCTGGCCAAGGGTGCTCTCTTGTGACCCCTTCACATTCCTGAGGAAACCTTTCCTGTGAGCTGTTAGCCTTGGGGAAAAGTTAACAAGAGTGAGAGTTCTTCTGTACATGAAATGCTATGTCCAAAGGTCACCCCCATATCTTCCTATTCTTGAGTCCCTTGAGACATTGCAGCTGAAGTCACTAGCTACAGTTGCCCTTCAAGAAACAGAAACTCCTGAAGATCACAGGCTGTCCACTGTCTTGGGGCTCCTCCCTACAGGCCCTATTCAGCTGATGGGTTGTTTTTTTTTTTTTTCTCTATCTCTGTTCTGTTGAAGACGACTTCACACAAAAGTGTTGTATCTTTCCTGCTTTACTATGCCTTCTTGACCAGACTGTTTTCATCTGTTAAATGTTTTTTCCCTTCTCTCTCCCTTGCTGACAAGATCCCCTCTCGTCATTTAAATTGCAGCTTTACATTCATCTCCATTTCCTGCCACACGCTGCCAAATGGGGAAATGTCTATTAGTCACTCTGTAAAAAAAAAAAAAAAAAAAAAAATTTGAGTGTCGGCTCTTCAGAGCACTGTCATCAGTGCCGCACAGTACACTAATAATTATGGCACAGGCTTTGTCTTCAGATTCTATTCAAAGATAATTCTGGAGAGAGAAAGAAACTAAGTATGTGAAATGGCAGGTAGTAAAACTAGACAATAAATCACATTTTTAAAAAATTGCCATCAAGTCCTATTGATGCCCAGTGGGAGGAAAGAAAGATAACGTTTGGGCAGGGCCATGAACAGATGAGCAGGAGTTAAATTGGAGGGAAGGAAAGAGGTGGACAATCTAAAATAAAAAATGAATGATGCCTGGATGACGGGGAGGTCTGTGGAAAGGTAAACCCGTTTTGGATGACAGGATATAAGTGACTGGAATTAAACGGGGATGTGCAGTAACTTCTCAATAACGTAAAAGTGGTGTTGGAAGAGGAACTTGGAAGCCGGGGTCAGTATGAAGAACTAGAAGACAGAGAAACCAGTCACAAGTCTAGTGTAATGCTGGCACAGAGCATGAGTACAAGCACTCCACAGGGAATTTCTCACCAACCAGCTCCATGCACAGTGCCCAGGGGCTTCCAACTTCCAGACATTTAACCAACATATAAAAGACACTTTCAAAAGACACCTTCAGCAGCTATGATTACAAGGACTGTAGGACATATGAGCCAGGAAGGGGGACAGAGTCCAAATATATCTTTCACAACATCACACAGTAAAGCCCCATAAGTGATGGGTTTCTAAGGATGGACCCAGGGACAGGCTTGCCAGGGAAAGGCATCTTATTTGGGGATGAAGACAGTAGTCCCAGGGCTATCACAAGCAGTCACATGTCCAGCAAGCAGGAAAGGAGGCCTTTCTTGATGCAGAAAGGAACTTTCTCCAGAACCCCCTTACAGTGAGTGATGGCTTAGTTGGTGTCTCATTGCTATAAAGAGACACTATGACCACCGCCACTCTTATAGAGGACAGCATTTAATTGTGGCTGGTTTGTAGATTCAGAGGTTCAGTCCACTATCATCATGGCAGGAAGCGTGGCATTGTGCAGGCAGACATATTGCTGGAGAAGGAGTTGAGAGTTCTACATTTTGATCCCTGGGCATCAGGGGAGCACTGGCCAGACTTGAGCTTATAAAACCTCAAAGCCCTGCCTCCACAGTGATACACTTCCTCCAACGAAGCCACGCCCACTCCAACAAGGCCACATCTCCTAATGGTGACATTCCTTGTGATCCAAGCATTCACACACATGAGTCTCTGGGGACCATCCCTATTCAAACCACCACAAGTGATCACTCTTCAATGTCAACCTGACTGGGTTTGGAATTACCGGTAATACATACCTCTGGGTGTGCCGGGGGTGGAGACTTCCAGAGAAGTTTAACTGAGGAGGGAAAACATACCCTGAATGTGTGAGATACCATCCCTTGGCCTTGGAACCCAGACCGAATGAAACCTGGGAAAAAAAGAGCAAACTTAAAAGCAGCTGTTACCTCTCTCAGCTTCCCCACTGTGGATACAGTGTATCCAGCTGCCTTGAGCTCCCGCCACCACGCCATTCTTCCTTGATAATCTATACCCTCAAACTCTTCCTTAAGAATCTTCCGCCACAGCAGTAAGAAAAACAACTAGCAAGTCCATCAGGCTTTTCAGAGCCCTTTCCTTGCCACTGGGTAATCTGTCATGCTGGGCTGCAAGAGAAGCTGACAGAGCAGACATTTGCAGATTGTCCACCAGAAGTGTGATTTTGACCACAGTGGAGGAAAGGGAAGGAGTTTTACCCCACCCCCCCACCCCCCAAAAAAACCAATGAAATACTAAAAGAGCAAGGAGTGGTATAGAGTCTTCAAAACACAGACTTATTTTGCAGACATTATTTCAGGTTCAAATTACTTCCGAATGACTTCTAGTACATTAAGCAAGGTAGAAATGGCCTGCGGGGGGTGGGGGTGGGTTGGGGGGGGTGCAGAGGTGGTTGGGGGGGAGGTATGTCTCCCATTGTAGAATCTTCCAATTCCATCCCTCCCTGCAGCAACACTAGATCTTGGTTTGAAACCTTGTTAAAAGGTTTAATAAGGAAATGCTGTGCTGTCTGGAATCAGGGAGAATGTGGAGTTTAACTTCTGTCTGGGAAGTGGCAAACTATAAGAAAGTTGACTTTGAAATTTGTCAGATAGGTCAGGCCTATTTGTAGCTTTTTTTAAAAAGGCCTGAAATCACGGGGCTGACAGGAAGCGAAAGAGAAGCAGAAGCCGCCTGCTCCTCATCCCTAAAATTGCATCGAGTCCAAGTCTTAGAATAAAATAATTTTCATTTTCTTATTTCTTATCGTAGCCAGCATTTATTTGGATCTAGACTTGAGTTCCTTGGGGGGGGACACATCATCATTATGCAAGATAGGAAAAGGAAAGGAGCCCATGATTTTTTAATGCTATATTTATGAACCAAATAAATATGTAATTATAGCTAGAAACAGGAAAAGGGCAGCAGTAGGAAGCAACTGGAAAAACTGCTGGCGTGGTGTATTAGTTGCTCTCTTTGTTGCTCTCCTGACAAGACGCAAGGAGTGGGAGAGATGGCTGAGAGTTTAAGAGCAAGTGTGGCTTTTCCAGACATGGTTCCCAGCACCCAAGGGACCCACCACTGCCTCTAATGCCAGCTCCAGAGAATATGATGACATCTCTTCTGGCCTCTGCAAGCACGGGCACACGTAGTATACACAGAGAGAGACATACACACCTACACATAAATCAGAATAGATAGATAGATAGATAGATAGATAGATAGATAGACGAAAGAGAAGCAATTTAAATGAAGAAAGCTATCCGTGGGCTCACATTTTATGAGGAGACTCCAAAAAAGCTGGGAAGGTGTGGTGGGAGGAGGGACTGCTATGGTGCTGGGAGCTTGTTTACATCTGGACAAGTCAGGAAGCAGGGAATGTACAATGCTTCTTTGCTGGCCTTTTCGTGTCCCCAGCCCATGAAGTGGTACCATCTACATTCAAGGACCATCCTCCCTCATTTAAACTCTTGAAATGCCCTCACTAACACCCTCAAAGATAGGATTCATTAATGCTATTATTGGATTAATTCTTAATCCAATCAACTTGACAACTAAAATGAACAGTTGTGAATTCCCCCCATCCCCACCCCCGCCAGCTTATACCCAACACATTACCTTAAACCAGAATGTTCCCATCCGGGTCCACATAGGCAAATGTGTTCATCCCAGCTTCAAACGTCTCTAATTTTCAATCCAATGTCTCTTTGGAACTCAAAGCAGTCTCTTACTTGTGAGCAATTATAAAACACACAAAAAAGTTGCAGGGCTGGTGAGATGGCTCAGCAGTTAAGAGCACTGCCTGCTCTTCCAGAGGTCCCAGCAAGCACATGGTGGCTCACAAGGGATCTGATGCCCTATTCTGGGATGCAGGTATATATGCAGCAGAGCATACACACACACACACACACACACACACACACTGTTCCAATAAATAAATAAATAAATAAATAAATAGATAGATACTCTGTTCCCAAACTTTAAAAATATAAGGAAATAAATAATTTAATAAAATAAGTTGCATACCTCCAATATATCATGACACAGAATAAACACTTCCATTCTAAAAGGGAGGAAAAGAGGGTTCAGCAAGGAAAGCACTAAGTGAAAGTGAGCCGGAAACCCAGCGGGGCAAACACGGAAACCCAGCGGGGCAAACACGGAAATCCAGCGGGGCAAACACGGAAACCCAGCGGGGCAAACACGGAAACCCAGCGGGGCAAACACGGAAACCCAGCGGGGCAAACACCGAGCCCCGCAGCTCCATGTTCAGCAGCCGGAGCTCATAACTGCATCGTCTGTGCTACATGGCCCTGAGTAGCCCTTTACCCACAGCTCTGTTGCTGGCAGTACCCTTGGCTTCTCTCTTGGGGTTGCTTGAATCAGTGACTGCAGCTTTCCTTGGTGAGAATCCCACGTTTTTGGTGGCTCCAATAGCCTTGGTGTCTACTGCAAATTAGGCTCACCTTCAGTACTGGCAATGGCCCGTCAGGGTCTCTTCTCAGGGACTTTGACTTTGCTACACATTCCCTGGCCTTAGTGGCTTTCTGGAACCTTGACAAAAGCTTGTGCGACTCCCATAAATTTTGCATTTGTATAGCTGCAAGTCCAGCACCCTATAGATGGCACTGCCAAATCCTGTTGCCAGCTTGTTGGACCCCTTTAGACCATAGGATTATCCAAAGGCTGCCACGTGCCTTTACGGCTGAACCTAGGGAAATACTTTCCAGTAAGATATTCACCGAAGAAAACCACTTATTTAGCCACTATTCTTCCAAAGGACTTTTCATTGTTATACCCTGGAGCTCCGAGAGAGTGCTGTACTGTCCGAACGGCGCCTCTCCGATGTGCCACCACAGAGCTTGAGGTTTCTTCTCAAGGGTGCACCCCCTTTAACAATTACTTTAGCAGGCACTTGGTCCGCCATGTCCATGACTTTAACTGTAGCTGAATGTGGGTCATACTCCCTTTTTTACACTGTACCTATTTGCACTCTCACTGTTTCACGGTAAATCTGGGTGAATTCAATAAACATCATATCGTTGCCTGAATGTTAAGCTGTCTTTTAAAAATTCCTCTATCAAACACCTTAGTACATTACAATTCAACTAAGCCTCATTCACGTTTTAAGGATCAGACAAACGCTCTTAGGTTCTTTGTGAGACTATAGAACAAATGGCCTTCAACTTCATTCCTCCATCCCCTTCCTCTGGGATTTCATGAGCAATCTCTACTGTCTGCCTTTCTATTGGTGTTCTACATTCCTGAACATCCCTGATGAGAACAACCCATTAAGCTCTGCTTAGAACACTATGGAGATTTTGTGGCCTACTCTCTTTTTTTTTTTCCAACTTTTATTAGATATTTTCTTCATTTATATTTCAAGTGTTATCCAGAAAGTTCCCTATACCCTCCCCCCTCCCGGCCCTGCTCCCCTACCTACCCGCTCCCACATCTTGGCCCTGGCATTCCCCTGTACTGGGGCATATAAAGTCTGCATGACCAAGGGGCCTCTCTTCCCAATGATGGCCAACTAGGCCATCCTCTTCTATATATGCAACTAGAGACATGAGCTCAGGGGGTACTAGTTAGTTCATGTTATTCTTCCACCTATAGGGTTGAAGACCCCTTCAGCTCCTTNTTACTGGTGTGAGGTGGAATCTCAGGGTTGTTTTGATCTGCATTTCCCTGATGATTAAGGATGTTGAACATTTTTTCAAGTGTTTCTCAGCCATTCGGTATTCCTCAGTTGAGAATTCTTTGTTTAACTCTGTGCCCCACTTTTTAATGGGGATATTTGATTTTCTGGTGTTCACCTTCTTGAGTTCTTTATATATATTGGATATCAGTCCCCTATCTGATTTAGGATTGGTAAAGATCCTTTCCCAATCCGTTGGTGGCCCTTTTGTCTTGTTGACACTATCTTTTGTCTTACAGAAGCTTTGCAACTTTATGAGGTCCCATTTGTCAATTCTTGATCTTACAGCACAAGCCTTTGCTGTTTTGTTCAGGAATTTTTCCCCAGTGCCCATATCTTCGAGGCTTTTCCCCACTTTCTCCTCTATAAGTTTCAGTGTCTCTGGTTTTGTGGCCTACTCTCTTAGTTAGGGTTTCATTGCTGTGAAGAGACACCATGACCAAGGGAATTTTTATAAAGGATAACATGTAATTGGGGCTGCCTTACAGTTCAGAGGTTCAGTCCATTATCATCATGGCAGGAACCATGGCAGCATGAAAGCAGACATGCTACAGAAAGAGACATGCTACAGAAGGAGCCGAGTTCTAAATCTTTTTTTTAAAAAAAAAGACTAATAACATTTATTTTAAAATATACAACTCAGTATTGACATTTTAAGTCATCAAAATAAATAATTTATAATAGTTATATGCCTCTTAAATATGCATGATATCTTCTGAAACTAAAAGTAATATGCGGTCAACCAGTTTTTAAAATCTATTTGGAACATTACACATGATAAAAGTGGAAAAAAAATCTCTTATGAAGTCTTCCATGAAAGGAAATTGTGATAAGTTCCTGATTAGAATATGCATAGTAACTGTGGCTTCATAGAATGAATTGGGTAGGGGTCCTTCTGTTTCTATTGTGTGGAGTAGTTTGAAGAGTATTGGTATTAGGTCTTCTTTGAAGGTCTAATAGAATTCTGCACTAAACCCATCTGGTCCTGAACTTTTTTGGGGGGGAGGGGGGAGACTTTTAATGACTACTTCTATTTCTTTACAGGTTATGGTACTGTTCAGATGGTTTAACTGATCCTGATTTAACTTTGGTATTTGTTATCTGTCTAGAAAATTGTCCATTTCATCCAGATTTGCCAGTTTTGTTGAATATAGGCTTTTGTAGTAGGATCTGATGATTTTCTGAGTTTCCTCAGTTTCTATTGTTATATCTCCATTTTCATTTCTGTTTTTGTTAATTTGGATACTGTCTCTGTGCCCTCTGGTTAGTCTGGCTAAGGGTTTATCTTGTTGATTTTCTCAATGAACCAGCTTCTGTTTTTGTTGATTCTTTGTATAATCTTAATGTCCCTGCTCAGTTGATTTCAGCTGAGTTTGATTATTTCCTGTCATCTACTTCTCTTGGGTGTATTTGATTCATTTTGTTCTAGAGNGTTAATTTGGATACTGTCTCTGTGCCCTCTGGTTAGTCTGGCTAAGGGTTTATCTTGTTGATTTTCTCAATGAACCAGCTTCTGTTTTTGTTGATTCTTTGTATAATCTTAATGTCCCTGCTCAGTTGATTTCAGCTGAGTTTGATTATTTCCTGTCATCTACTTCTCTTGGGTGTATTTGATTCATTTTGTTCTAGAGCTTTCAGGTGTACTGTTAAGTTAAGCTGCTAGTGTGTGTTATCTCCACTTTCTTTTTGGAGGAACTCAGAGCTATAAATTTTCCTCTTAGCATTGCTTTCATTGTATCCCATAAGTTTGGATATATTGTGCCTTCATTTTCATTAAATTCTAAAAAGTCTTTCTTTCTTTCTTTCTTTCTTTCTTTCTTTCTTTCTTTCTCTCTCTCTCTCTCTCTCTCTCTCTCTTTCTTTTTTTCTTTCTTTCTTTCTTTCTTCCTCTCTTCCTTGACCAAGTTATCATGGAGTAGAATGTTGTTCAGCTTCCATGTGTATGTGGGCTTTCTGTTGTTTTTGTTGCTATTGAAGACCAGTCTTAGTCCATGGTGATCTGATAGGATGCATGGAATTATTTCAATCTTCTTGTATCTGTTGAGGCCTTTTTTGCGACCAATTATAAGATCAATTTTTGAGAAGGTTCTATGAGGTGCTGAGAAGAAGGTATATTCTTTTCTTTTAGGATGGAGTGTTCTATAGATATCTGTTAAATCCATTTGGTTCATAACTTCTGTTAATTTCACCATGTCTCTGTTTAGTTTGTGTTTCCATGATCTGTCCATTGCTGAGAGTGGGGTGTTGAAGTCTCCCACTATGATTGTGTGAGGTGCAATGTGTGCTTTAGTAAAGTTTCTTTTATGAATGTGGGTGCCCTTGCATTTGGAGCATAGATGTTCAGAATTTGAGAGTTTTTCTTGGTAGATTTTTTCCTTTGGTGAGTATGAAGTGTTCTTCCTTATCCTTTTTGATAACTTTTGGTTGAAAGTTGATTTTATTAGATATTAGAATGGCTACTCCAGCTTGTTTCTTGGGGCCATTTGCTTGGAAAATTGTTTTCCAGCACTTTACTGTGAGATAGTGCCTGTCTCTGACACTGAGGTGTATTTCCTGTATGAAGCAAAATGCTGGGTCCTATTTATATATCCAGTCTGTTAGTCTATGTCTTTTTATTGAGGGAATTGATATTAAGAGATATCAAGGAATAGTGATTGTTGCTTCCTGTTATTTTTGTTGTTAGAGGTGGAATTATGTTTGTGTGGCTATCTTCTTTTATGTTTGTTAAAAGAAAATTTACTTTCTTACTTTTTCTAGAGTGTAGTTTCCCTCCTTGTGTTGGTATTTTCCATCTATTATCCTTTGTAGGACTGGATTTGTGGAAAGATATTGTGTAAATTTGTTTTTTGTCATGGAATATCTTGGTTTCTCCATCTATGGTAATTGAGAGTTTTCTGGGTATAGTAGCCTGAGCTGGCATTTATATTCTCTTAGGGTCTATATGACATCTGCCCAGGATCTTCTAGCTTTCATAGTCTAGTGAGAACTCTGGTGCAATTCTGATAGGTCTGCTTTTATATGTTATTTGACCTTTTTCCCTTACTGCTTTTAATATTCTTTTTGTTTGTTTGTTTATTTAGTGTATTTGGTGATTTGACTATTATGTGAAGGGAGGAATTTCTTTTCTGGTCTCGTCTATTTAGAGGCCTATAAGCCTCTTGTATGTTTATGGGCATCTTTTCTTTAGGTTAGGGAAGTTTTCTTCTATAATTTTGTTGAAGATATTTACTGGCCCTTTAAGTTGGGAATCTTTGCTTTCTTTTATAACTATTATCCTTAGGTTTTGTCTTCTCATTGTGTCCTAGATTTCCTGGATGTTTTGGGTTAGGAGCTTTTTTGCTTTTAGCATTTTCTTTGACTGTTGTGTCAATGTTTTCTATGGTATTTTCTGCCCCTGAGATTCTCTCCTCTACCTCTTGTATTCTGTAGCTGATGTTTGCATCTATGACTCCTGATCTCTTTCCTAGGTTTTCTATCTCCAGGGGTGTCTCCCTTTGTGATTTCTTTATTGTTTCTATTTCAATATTTAGATCCTGAATGAGTTTGTTCAATTCCTTCACCTGTTTGGTTGTATTTTCTTGTAATACTTTAAGAGATTTTTGTGTTTCCTCTTTAAGGGCTTCTAGCTGTTTACTGGTGTTCTTTGTATTTCTTTAAGGGAGTTATTTATGTCCTTCTTAAAGCCCTCTATCATTATCATGAGATGTGACTTTAAATCAGAGTCTTGCTTTTCTAGTGTTTTTTCAGGGCTTGCTGTGGTGGGAGAACTGGGTTCTGATGATACCAATTAGCCTTGGTTTCTGTTGCTTATGTTCTTGCCCTTATCTCTCAACATCTGGTTATCTCTGGTATTAGCTGGTCTTGCTGTCTCTCAGTGTTGCTTATCCCTTCTGCAAGCCTGTGTGTCAGTACTCCTGGGAGACCAGTTCTTTCCGGTGGTTGGGGGAAATTTGGGTATGGAGAGCTATGGCATAGGGTCAGCTCCCGGAACAGACAGAAACTGAAAGAATCTTGTCCCTGGCTATTCCTTGGTTCCTGTGTCCTTAGGGTTCCCCACAGGTCCCTCAGAGCAGAAATGGTGGTCTTACCTGTGCTCACAGGTGTGCTCCCACCCCTGGAGACCAGCTCTCTCTTGGAGTATTTGAGTATGGGGTGCTGTGGCATAGGATCAGCTCTGGGAACAGACAGAAATTGAGCTCTACATCTTGATCTGAAGGCAACTAGGATACTGTTACTTCCACACTGGGCAGAGCTTGAGCCTTCAAAGCCTGCCTATACAATAGCACACTTCCTCCAACAGGATCACACCTATTCCAATAAGGCCACACCTCCTAATAGTGTTACTTCCTATGGGCCAAGCATTCAAACACATGAGCCTATGGGGACCAAAACTTTTCAAACTGCCACACCCACATTTGTAACCTAGCCAACACTGGGTCCTCAAACCCAAGGCCTAAGAACTACATGGTCCAGTTTATCACAGGATATCAATCCTTTGCATTACTGTGTTTTCACTGCTGTGACAACATAGCTTACAAAAAGAAACTTGTGTGGGGAAGGATTTACTCTAGCTTACAGTTTGAGAGGCCTTGTTGGAGGACGTATGTCGCTATGTAAAGAAGCTTTGAGATCCCATGTTCAAGCTCCACCTATTATAGTTCCCATCATGATAGGGAAGGCTTGGTTGGAGGTGGGACACCTCCTGGGACACATCATTTCTCAGAATACCCATCTCAGGACCCCAGCCATGAGACATTGCGGTCCCCCTTCAGGCTGTACCTTTTCTCCATATCTAAGCTTCTCTGACAATATCGTTACAAACATATCCAAAGATGTATCCCATTAATATCCCAGATGTTTTTGTTTGTTTTGTGGAGTTTTATTGTTGTGTGTTGGTTTTTTTTTTTTTAAATAATATCTCCCTATTTTTTTTCTGGATGGCCTGGAACAGATATGTAGACTAGGCAAGCCTGAACATCCAGTAAAGATCTCTCTTGCTTTGCTTCCCAAGGAATTAAAGATGTGTACCACCACACCTATCCCCTGAAGTGTTTCTTAAACAAACAAATAAATAAATAAATAAATAAATAAATAAATAAAAAAAATTGAATATTGAAATTAATGTGAACTCCTGAAAAGAAGTTGTGTTTGCATAGATTGGTTGACTAATGAGAAGTTCAGTTCTGTGGGAAGACTGAAATATTGCAAGTTCAGAGGCTAATTACCTTATCTTGGGCTTGTTTTAGCCTCAGAATACATTCCTCTCCCACCTCTCTGTTTTGAAATCTATTAACTTAGAAGACTACTAGCTTCTACCAACTCCAAAGCTAAGAATCTCATCAGATAAACTCTTAGGCCTATAAAAAAAAAAGCTTCCCCAATCTCTGATGTACCAACCAACGTATTTCATTTTATTATTATCTCTTTTGGGGTTTTAACTAATGTATTTTAAACTTTCCTTGATTCTGACTTTCTTCTTTTTGAAAAAATTTTTAAACATTTATTTATTTATTTATTTATTTAATGTATATCAGTACACTGTTGGTATCTTCAGACACACCAGAAAAGGGCATCAGATCCCATTACAGATGAGTGTGAGCCACCATGTAGCTGCCAGGAATTCCTCTGGAAGAGGAGTCAGTGCTCTCAGCCCTATCTATCCAGCCCCTAACTTCCTTAATTCTATAAAACTATAATACTTCAAGAATTCATTTTCACATGGGAACATGAATTTTGGAGATATTTTTAATCTGTGTTGCCAGGCTATGTCATTCAAAATGACTCCAGAATAAACTTTCTCTTATTGCCTTCAAGATAAGAGCTTTGGGTTTTGCATTGGCATTAGTCATCAAACATAGCTGATAGATACAATATATAAAAATGCTTCAAATTATTAGTTATTAGGAAAATACAAGTTTAAGTCACTGTGATGGTTTGTATATATTTGACTCAGGGATTGTCATTATTTGAAGGTATGGCCTTATTGGAGTAGATGTGGCCTTGTTGAAGTAGGTGTGTCACTGTGGGCATGGGCTTTAATATCCTAGTCCTAGCTGCCTTGAAGCCAGTCTTCTCCTAGCTGCCATCAGATGAAGATGTAGAACTCTCAGCTCCTCCTGCACCATGCCTGCCTGGATGCTGCCATGCTCCCATCTTGTTGATAATGGGCTGAACCTCTGTGCCTGTAAGCCAGCCCCAATTAAATGTTGTCCTTATAAGAGTTGCCTTAATCGTGGTGTCTCTTCACAACGGAAACCCCAACTAAGACAGTAGGTATGTAAAAGAATACAGACATAGTGAAAAAAAAAACAGTATTAGAAGTTTCTGAAATAAATTAAAAGTTCATCTGCTGATCTCACTCCTGCGTATGTGGCTAAAGCACAATTCTCAGTAGTTACAGTAAGAAATCAATGTAAGTGTCCACGAATGGATGACTGAAGCTGGTGTTGTGGTCCATACCTTTAATTCAGCAGACAGGCAGAGGCAGAGGCTCTCTGTGAGTTCAAGGTCAGCCTGCTCTGCACAAGTTCTAGGCCCACCAGAACTATATAGTGAGCCTGTCTCAATAATGATAGATAGATAGATAGATAGATAGATAGGAAGGAAGGAAGGATCCAATGGATTACTATTTGGCCCTAAGAAATTCTGTCATTTACAGCTACATGGTTGATCCTGGAGAACATATCTTCAGTTAAATATGTCAGAATGTCACATGAATGACAAATGACAAATACACATGATTTCATTGCTCTGTGAATCTGGAATAAAAAAAAGGCATATTCATAGTAGAGGGTAGAATGGTAGTTGCCGAGGGCTGGGAGTGGAGGGAAGGGGAGCCACATACGCAGGAGTGAGATCACCACTGGCAGTGAAAGTAGGGGAAAAAATGCCAAGTAAAACCCACTGGTCCCTGGAGAAGCCATCCTAGCCTGCTCCAGCTGTCCCTGGTACCCATGAACATGGTGTTCAGTACCATTGGCCCTGTCTCCTATGTCATTGTTCCATTGTGAGCAGAAAGAAGTCAGAGAACTTTAACGCAAACAGTCATACTATTTCAGTGGGGGCCACCCCACCATAACAGACTCCACATTTTCTGTTTCACGGAATGTCATCTTCTTCACTACCTAAGCAGACCATGCTGACTAGCCTCGTTTTGAACACAAGCCTATAACCAGCTTACTTCCCTGCCGTCGTCATTGCTGGAGTGTGCAGTGTGAAATCCTTTTACCTAAACCCAATTCTCTGAACCTTAAAAAAAAAAGTTTTACACAAATATCTAGGAAAAAT
This sequence comes from Mus minutoides, assembly GCA_902729485.2. Taxonomy (NCBI): domain Eukaryota; kingdom Metazoa; phylum Chordata; class Mammalia; order Rodentia; family Muridae; genus Mus; species Mus minutoides. The sequence goes on along the minus strand of CACVCL010019240.1, from coordinate 82,577 downwards.
AAGCAACATATGGCTCCTATCTGCAAAATGATTTTATGGTCCAGTGGGATGGGATGGCTGGGGGTGTTTTTGTTACCATCTAGGGACTTGAGTCAGGTTCGTTTTCTCTGCCAGTTAATGAATTAAAAGGCAGAAGAAACCTTGAACGAGACAGGTAGCCGCACAGAAATCTTGAACACAGCAAACAGGAACAGATAGAATCGGAAGTTGAAGAATGTCTTCAGTTAGGCTGAGGAAGCACACCTGCACAGCAGGTACACAGGGAGAAAGACCCTCTGCCAAGCCAGGGCGTTTAGGGCTGGAAGGTTTAAGTTCTCTGAAGTCTTCATCTACTCATTTAGGGTTGTTCAGTTTGAAGAAAGGATGCCTAATTGGGCCCCAACTGTTGTATAAACATTTTCTGATCAGGCCTTGAACTTGTTGAACTATTCCATCAGTGAGAACCTGCTGAGAGGAGAGAAAGACCACAAGGCCTTTGTTTTAAGCAGGGCCCAGGCTTTTGTCTCAGGTTAGGACGGTGAAGAAGAAGCCGCCATCTTGAAAGGCACCAAGTTTATTACCTAGTCATGCCCTTCTCCATACGTGTCTGTCCCTCAGGGAGTCTGGTTGCTGATCCGCTCATTTTGAACTCAGAAAATAAGTTACCACGGAGTGTGATAAACCCCAAGGAGGAGAGTATAGGTACTTTGGGAAAACCATCAGAGGCTACAGTTTGAGAGGCAGTGAATTTTGTGTTCTGCAGAAGGCTTTATGTCTAAGCAAAGGCTGATGGGACAGTGGGGTCCGGTCTGGGAAGGAAAGTAGAGTGTGGAAGGATGTTCTTGGCAGAGGTCACTGCTAGGTTCAGACAGTGATGGAATCACTGTGGGCTCTTCATTATGTGCCGTTCATATCAGGGGACAAAGGGTTTTGACAGGGTCTGATTTTGAAAAGTCTGCTGCACTCTGAATGCCTCAGTCTTGGGGGGGGGTGCTGGTTGGGGGTTACAAAAAGAAAATAAAATCAATTGCTTTATGCAGATATAAGATATAAGAATGGGCTCAGGATTATGGGGGGCAGTCTGCAGGTTGGAATTCCAGGAAATCTGGTCCCATTCAGGTTCTAAAGACCTGAAGAAGAAGCTAAGTGGGGATGTGGATGTGGGTGTGAGTGGGAGGTCAGTTGGGTGAAGTCTTAGACTCTGCCCGCCTGGGAACCACCTCTAGTGTCTAAAGGCAGACCATGGTGATCCTACTCCAAAAGTGACTAGACCTGCCCTCCTTTCCCTTTGACAGGTACTGACCACACTGCATAGCCCATCCCATCTGCTTTACTCAGCTCACCTGTCAAATACTACCCTCTTCCAGAAAGACCCTTACAGACACACCCAGGGATGTTTTCCGGGATATCCCTGCATTCCTAAACCCAGTCATGTAGACACAAAACGGAGCCACTTTAGAGTATTTAATCGGGAGTTTAAAACTGACTGGTGTTTTGGAAAAGCGACTTTAATGCAGAGAGATTAGAGTCCCTGTCCATTGACTAGAGTAGATATAGGCGGTGTGGCTTCATGCATATGCCTCTGGACTTTGCTTCTCCAAATGCAAGAAGAGTATTTTCCAATTAGAACTACTGGGCAGCCAAGAGGAAAAATGCTCACAGGAGCATCACCACAGTGCCTAATAGGAAGTACATTTTAAAATGGATATCCTGAAAACTCCATGCAATCTATGAGAATACCCTAGCAAAGATTCCTAGTAATAGGGGACATGGAGCTTGAACCAATATCATCTTCTATAACCAGTCAAGGCCTCAAGTAGAGGAACTGGACACTAACCCAGCCTCAAAACCTTTGACCTACAGTTTGTCCTGCCGACTGAGTGTCCTAAGATCAGAGCCTAGCAGGATGATCGTTAAAGAGACCAGAGAGACTTCAGATGGGAGACCCACAGTCAAACATTAGGTAGGGCTCAGGGAGACCTGTAGAGGAGGGAGAGGAAGGACTGGAGGAACCAGAGAAATCAGGGACACCATGAGAACATGGCCCACAGAATGAACTGACTGGGACTCATGGGGACTTTGAGAGATCAGAAGCCTGTAGGTTCCTGATAGGAGTGTAGGTCCTCTGCATATAAGTTATGGCTGAGTAGCTTGGAATTCTTGTGGGAATCCTAACAGTGGGAGCAGGGGCTGTCTCTTCTTGCCTACTTGTGGGACCCTTCTCCTACAGGGTTGCCTTGTCCAGCCTTGATGTGATGCCTGGTCTTATTGTAGCTTGTTATACTGCATTTGGATGATGTACCTGGGAGGCCTGCTCTTTTTCTGAGAGGAGGCAGAGGGAGGGTGGATCTGTGGAGAGATGGGAGGCAGAGAGGGGTGGATCTGGAGAAGAGGGGAGTTTGCAGGGAGAGAGACTGGGTGGAAGGGAAGGAGGGGAAACCAGTCAGGATGTAATGTATGTCATAAATAATAATAATAATAATAATAATAATAATAATAATAATAATGGATATCATCCTGAGTCTGGCCACTCCTTATCATCCCTGCTTCTGTGCTTTGTGTTGCTTTGAAACAGGGTGTCACTGGCCTGTAATTTACTTTATAAAACAGGATGGTCTTGAACTCACCCTTCATAAAAACCTCTTTCAAGCTGAGAGAGAGAGAGAGAGAGAGAGAGAGAGAGAGAGAGAGAGCACTCTAGAGTCCAATTGCTTATAAAAACTCTCTAGCTCCTCCCCTACAGCCTTGGAAGGCTGAACCATGTAACCATCATGGTATGGTAGGGCAGGGTGTGGTGCTCCAATCCAAGTCAGTAGGGCTGCACCATTTCACCTTTACAGTGGGATAGATCAAGACAACCCAGCTGACTGCCTCAGGTCATAGAACAAGCCACAGAGGCTTTCAGAGGCACACCCAAACTATATCCCTTCAGGACACATCTAACTGCTTCTGACAAATGCTTTTATATTTGGCTAATAATTAGGTTTTCTATGTACTATCATCAAGTATCCTTTAACAATTATCTCTATGTGTAGTGAGGGCCACTGTGATGAGCAGTTTTTAACTATCACAAGCGTTGGCTCTGGGTATGGAAAGATTCAGCCTTAACTGAAGTTTTCATAGATGGGAGCTGTACAGTCAGTCATACAGTGCCCTCTGCTCCGACCCCTCTGCACTGGTATTTATATTGCTACTCAGATTTGAGATCCTTTTAAGAAATACAGTAACTGAACAGCATGTCAGCAGCCAGCACTATGTCAACCTTAACCACGCTCCCTATCTTTACATGGATGTACTTATAATACTGGTTATAACCTCTCTGAAATGTTCCAACAATATCTTTAGGAGTGAAATCTGCCATCAATATCCAGCTTAGCAGCTCTTCCAGTTAACTTCGGTAAGTTTCTTCTCCATTAGTGGTACAAGTGATGACACCTTGGAGTCTTGTTGTTGGCAGACAAATATGCAATATCAAGAAGGAATTATCAGTCAGACAGTGGTGGCGCACACCTCTAATCCCAGCACTTGAGAGGAATAGACAAGTGGATTTCTGAGTTCAAGGCCAGCCTGGTGTATAGAGTGAGTTCCAGGACAGCCAGGACTACACAAAGAAACCCTGTCCTGAGGGGAAAAAAGGAAAAAAAAAAGGACTTATCTAGATCAGTTTGGCTCTATGAGCATGTCTGGGGTGGGGAGGATGGACAGACCCAGTCCACTGTGGGCAGCACCATTCCCTAGGCTGGAACCTGACCGGTATGAGTCAAGAAATTGAGTCAAGCAGAGGAGAGCAAGCAAACAAGCATCCTGTGTTTATTCTCTGCTCTCAGCTACGGAGGAGATGACTTAAGCTTCTGCCTTGACTTCCTTGCAATAATGGCCCATAACCTGGAAAGCCAAATATACCCTTTCCTCTTCTGGGTTGTTTTTGGGGGAATATTCATTGCAGCAACATAAATGAAATTATAAAAACCACTATCTTTTCCTGCCCTCCCAACCAGAAACTTTCTAACCAAGTCCTCTGCTTCTTTTTATAGAATAGCAAAAATGATCTTTTGAAATTAAAAATCAGATGATGTAGCCCAAGAGAGTGGCTCTGTGGTGAAGAGCACAGGATGTTCTTCTGGAAGACCCAGGTTCAAGTCTCAGAACCCACGTGGTAGCTCACTGCTGTGTGTAATTCCAGTTTCAGGGGACCTGGCACCTTCTTCTGACCTCCACAGACACTGACACACATGGAGCACATAAATACCAAACACCCATACAAATAACAAAATAATTTACCATGCTAGCTTGGGGACTTCCAGTGGCTTCCTATCAGTCTTAGAATACAGTTTGTAATTCTGACTCCTTCCTTCCTTCCTTCCTTCCTTCCTTCCTTCCTTCCTTCCTTCCTTCCTTCTTCCCTCCCTCCCTCCCTCCCTCCCTCCCTCCCTCCCTCCCTCCCCTCCTTCCTTTTTTTCTGTTCCATGTTTCTGTGACTACCCCCTTCCGTCTTGTGTTCCTCCCCTTAAGCATATCAATATGTTTTTATTTTTATTTTGAAGTATGAACTGTCTCAAGATTCTCTCAGATTATCATTCTATCTGGCTCTTTTTCACTCTTTCAAATTTCTCTTTAGACATCTACTTGAATAACAGCTAAGTTATGTGAGGGTCATTTCTTGACTTCTAAATTTTTTATATACTGTTTGTGTGTGTGTCTGTGTGTATGCATGTGTGTATATGGGTGCATGTGTACAAGTGTGCACATGTATGTGGAGGTCTTAATCACTTCAATGGCTTATTTTTCTATCTACATATATATATTAATTTTTCAAAGTGTCTAACAATTGTAGTTTTAATTCACCCCTCCTCCACTTCCTAACTCCTTCCAGATTCACCTCCATCTCTTCCAAACTTCAAGTCCTTTTTAAAAATATAGGAAAATAGGCAAAATGAATAGGCACAGAAAAGAAATACTAACAGCTCTGAAATTTACAGATAATTGTTCAACCTTTTTTATAATAAAGGACATGCAGATCACAGCCATTTTATTATCTCAAATATCAGACTGGCAAATGCCAGGGTTTAATAATTGCAAATAGCACATTACTGGTAAGGTGGTAACTGCTAAGACCTAGGTAGAAGGCAAACAGGAAATGCCTATTGAAATGCTAAAGAATAAACCCTTTCTTTATGGTACCTTGGATTGAGTCTAGGGTCTCGCATGGGCCATGCAAACTCTATACCAGCGGCTGGGCCACTTAATTCCTATGAATTTAACCTAAAACTATGGCACTCACATGAAGTATCTGTTAAAAATGAGTGTGAGCAGAGTGTGACTGTCATAGGCTCCCAGGTGCCTCTTTATCCTTGGACTTTATCCTCTCCCTGGTTGTGGAACTCCAGCCACTCTGACAGATGTTTCTATTTCTGATGTGGCAAACATGGAACATTGTTCCTCCTCAAAGCCAGAGCATGTGCCCTTCTCTCAAGTCTCTCTTTGTGGAAGGTCCATCCCCGTCCCTTTTAAATGGTTCTTTGCGACACAATTCATCACCTGACCTTTGACCAAAGCTATCTAAGTGGGTTTATATAATTATATATAATTTATATAATTAACAGTCTCAATGTGTCCATATAGGGAACAGTCCATAGAAATCACTATAGGGACTTACTTATGTTGAACATTAAAATAGAAACATAGTGATGCACACTGGAAAATGTTTCTTTCAGAAAGAGGCCTGCCCTGGTGTGTGTGTGTGTGTGTGTGTGTGTGTGTTTGGAGTGACTGGACCAAGGTCTTGAGCAAGAGAGAGCTGGCCCTACCCTTTGCTTTGCCCCTTGCTGGCTACAACACCTCCCCTGGCAGCACAGTAAAGCTGGCCCTTATTGGCATGGGTGCAGAAAAACTGGCCCCTATGGCTTGAGCCCAGGAGAACTGGTCTACCCACTCCCTCTCCTGGGCAAAGTGGGAGAGCTGGCCCTGGTGGCTCAGGTGCAGGAGAACTGGCAGAACCCAGGAGAACCCAGGCCCAGATCCATGGCTTTGAGTTGGCCCACCCCAACATCTATTCAATCTATGAACGAGATCGTGTGAAGGGGCCATTCCTGCAGAACCAAAGCTGCAGGATCTCCATGACACAGGACGACAGCAGGATATCAGAGAGGAGTCTCAGTGAGGATCCAATTTGATAGTGTAGCAGAAGTCAGAGCCCTCAAACTAGACCCAGGACTTATTAGAATGAACTTCTGCAAGTAAAGTTTAGGCAAAAGGGTGTACTGTGTGACATACAATGACATACTGAAGCTTCCAGAGTGAGAGGTTTGTTTGTTTGTCTGCTTTTTCTTGTGTTTTGTTTTGCGGGGGAAGTGGCCAGGGTAGATTTGGTCCACTTCTGGCAGTTCTTCTGTGCAGATGAGATAAATGGAAACAGAAGCGTTACACTGGTTTCCAGACAGCCTCTCTTTGTACTACCCTCTGTTGGACAAAATGCCATCAACAACTGTTGTGTCTGCTAATAAGAAAGGCAGAGCCTGCTGTTGGCTAAGAGGTAGGTTTCCTGTGAAATCTCCCTGACACACACACAGGCGGTAAGTCACGCATATCAAGTAGGAGCTCTGAGAACTACAGATGATTCCGGATGGGAAGAAATACTTACTGTGACCTGCGATTTGCACAGCAGGTGGTAGATGCAAGTACAGAAGGTGCTAGAAAGTGACCAGAACAGAGGACACGACGACAATTTGGAACCTCAAGTCACACTTCTTTAGGCCAACTGCTATCCATAAACCCTTTGGTGGTTAATAGAGAGCTCTACGCACACACCACCCATCCTGTTATTGTATTGGAAGGCTACTCAGGTTGTTCTAAGGTCAGCCCTGAGGGGAAAGAACAGAATGTGCCTTCATGAGAGGAGGAAGTTTCTTTGTGCTTCTCTGGTAGCATGTTTTGCCTACTTTATTAAGGAATTATCCCGGTGCTTCCTAACTTTTTCAAGTGTTTCTCTATGTCATTCAAGAGATGACAGTAATTCTAGTTGAAGGCTTATTTTATGCTCCCCTATCCAGTTAGAGTCCAGCTGCAAGCTATTTTTCTCTCAAGTGAAAATTATGTATCTAAAATCCCAGTGGTCATTGCTGGATGGTACTGACAGGCTTTGGTCCCCATGTTCCTGTCTGTGTAAGCACGACTTCTACAATACCTGATGTGGTGGTTTGAATGGGAATGGCTCCCATGGGCTCATGTGTTTAAACCTTGGCCCATAAGGAATGGCATTTTTAGTAGGTGTGGCCTTGCTGGAGTAGGTGTGGCCTTGCTGGAGTAGGTGTTGCTTCCTTGGAGGAAGTGTGTCACTATGGAGGTGGGCTTTGAGGTCTCACATGCTCAGGTTAGTCCTAGTGGGAAGTCACTTATGCTGCCTATGGATCCAGATGTAGAACTCTTAGCTCCTTCTCTTGCGCCATGTCTACCTGCATGCCACCATATTTCCTGCCATGATGATAATGAACTAAAATTCTGAATGGTAAGCCAGCTCCAATGAAATATTTTCCTTTATAAAGTTGCTGTGGTCATGGCGTCTATCTCTTCACAGCAATGGGAACCCTAACTAAGGCACATGCTTATTACATGCAGATATGACATCTACAAAATCATGTCTCAGTGCACATCATAAGGACTCAGCACTGTAGAGAAACAGTAAAATTTCAGATTCAAACATAGCTTGTCACTGTTTATGCCTCATTCAAATTGAAATTCTTTTGGAATTTTTTTTAACGAATAGGAACTAGGACTATTTCTAAAGGACACATGTTCTCTAAAATCTGAATAAACTAACCAGATGCCAGGTTTCTAATGTAGCAGTGCATTGGCAGCCTTTCATATCCGACGGAGATCTTAAACTGTTTTCAATGATCAACCTCTGTGGGAATGGGCAATGTCACTGGTTCATATTTATCAGGTCTAATCAATAGTGTTTGATGGGTAATGACTTCTGTTTTACCGTACTAGAAAAAGGAGCTACTCCCAGGTCAGACAATATCCACTCCATAATACATTTGAGTAAAGGGGGCACAATCACTTGACATGAGCTGTGTTAACAACGTAATTTTTTTTCCAATTTTCACTTTAATGAAACACTGAATTCCCACATCCCTTCAATCTAACTCAGGCCCCGGCTAGTACTACAGTATATCGATCATGATATTCAGCAAGGTCAAATACAGTAACAATGGCTACCCCTTTAGGAATTTCCATTTGCAGTTTCTTATTCTCCCCCTGCCCAGAGTCTAAATTCTGAAGAGAAGGTACACCTAAATAAAATGTTAATTGCTAAATAATCTTCCTCTAGAGTTAAAAAAAAAAACAATCCAGAACATTTGGACACCTGCATGAAACATCACAACATACTATGTTGTTTTTTTCTCTTCAGTCATAGGCATTAACACAATGCATAGAAATTATTATGAGGCTTAACCTGTGGAAAAATAATATGTTTGTCCAGAGTTATAGAAACAAGTCCCAGGGGTTGAGGTTGGTTGTACATTCTGGCTGGGTTTGGGGATGAATGAACATGTGCCCCGATGATAAAGGTCTTCCCTAGTATGTTATCATTTTATCTGTTGATCCTGTATCCCCTTTCCCTGACATATAAAAGCCCTTTCATATCACCGAATGCCCTCAGATGGTCTTTTGGGGGAATGATAGCTCCCCAATATCTTCTCATGATACTGGACATTAAAAAAATCCAATCTCCTAAGTACTGGTAAGCAGATATCCAGCAATAATACTTAGCACCAAGCTAAAGGAAGAAAACATTGCTGCTGTTGAAGTCTCCTATGTGGCTCTGCCCGGCATTGTCCTCTCGTTAGCAACTGCTATCTTGAATCTATCATTCCACTACTTTTAGGTTTATTATATATATTTGTTCCTCCCCCAAACAATTTAGGGATTGGAATAATTCTATATATATTATTTTTGCAAATTTGCTTTTTCCTCACAGTCCAATGTTCATGAAATGCGCATGTCATTGTGTGTGGCAATAATACATTGCTTTCATGGTGCTCTTCACTGTCTTTTGGATCGTTGGTGGACAACCGGGGTTGTTTCTGCTCTTTTTGAGCTTACAGATGATGTAGATATGAACGTGTAGAGCTTTTCTTGGATGCATGCAACACTGGTTAGTTTGTTCATCAACTTACCCCCCAACCTGGAAAGATAGCACATCAGTTGAGGAGATTGCCGACATCAGATTGGCCTGTGAGCATGTCTGTGGCCATTTTCTTGAAAATGATTGATGCAGGAAGGCCCAGCCCAGTGTGGGTGTGGCCACCCCTGGGCAGATGGTCCTGGGGTCTACGGAAAAAGCAAGGTGAGTAAAACACAAACAAGCCAATAAGCAGCATCTCTCCACGGCCTCTGCTTGAGTTCCTGCCCTGCTTCCCTCTGTGATCAGTGGAGATTAGGACACGGGAGCCAAAGCTACTCTTCTCTCCTCCAAGTTGCTTATTGATCAGTGTTTCATCAGAGCAAGAGAAAACCAACTAGGCCGCATGCCCATGAGTAGAAGTGCTGGACCATATGACACATACATCAGTAGAACCGCTAGATAAGGCCAAAGCCCTTTCCAAAGTGGCTGTGTCAGCTTCCTTGCTCATTAACAGTTTACAATGCTCCAGTATCTTTACAGTCCCACTGACATTTGATGTTCTATGTATCTTTGTGTGCTATCATGTTGTCCAAGTACAGCTTTACATTTGTGAATGGTTTTGCCAAATTGCTCCTCACAAAGGCGTTACTAATTTATACTACCACCAGCAGCATATGAACTAATATTTTGTTTTATTTTACCTCAGCCAGTATTAAAAGCTAAAAAAATAATGATTTAGTACAATGGTTACAAATTTTATTAAATTTGTACAAACATTGGTTATACAAAAGTAGATATATCATGTAACATAAAGTATGATCAGTTAACAGATAACAATATATTATCTGTTAGTATCTTTGGGGAAAATATTATTTCTTGCTAGAAGGTGTCATTACATAACCTGAACTGGCCTGGAACGTAATAGGTTGACCAACCTGGCCACAGACTAAAAAATCTACCTGACTCTGTTTCCTGATACTAGGATTAAAGACAAGTGTCATCAAGCCTGCTACTTGGGAATATCTTTCCTCTTTCTTCTTTCATGTCTTATCACTTGTCCATTTGAACTATAATTATAGACTTGTGGATATCTTGGGTCTGCTGTTCAGTAGAAATTTCACATTCACAACTTGGCCGGAGAGCCCAATTTGGAGGCAGCCCCTTCACTCTCTCAGATATCCCTGACAGTATTTTTTTTCTTTTTCTTCTGCTTTTCAACAGTCAATTATTTCTTCTCCTGTAAATAATTTTCAAATATTTTCCAATTTTAGTTTTTATGCTTACAAAACAACAAAAGGGTTATCTAATTTAGATTGCATTGCTTACTGGAGAAATTATGTTGTTTTGATTTAATGTTGGTACCTATGTATCTTCTGATATAAATTATCTCCATATATAAAATTGTAGTGTTTATAGAGATCTAAAGGCAGAGGTCTGAAAGCAGAGCATCAAGTAAAGAAACTTTGCAGAGTTAAGAGGGATGGTTCTGTAGAGAGAAAAGAATTAACTCTGGAGATTTTATTATTTCAATTTCTTGGAGGCTCCTTCCCTCCAATAATTGAAAGGAAACTGTGGATGTAATATTAGATTTCTGACAGAGTATCAAATTAAATTTTGTTTTCCCTCTATGAAACTTAGAAATCGTGCAGCACAGAATTAGAAAGACGTTTAAAAATAGCATTTACATAATTGGACTTGATATAAGTACATCTACAAATAGCCCACACTGGGCCTGTCCATTGTCTCCAGTCATCTTCAAATAATGTATTTTTTTAAAGCTTTTATAATGAAGAAAAGTGAAACTGCTTGAAGATAAATCGCTTTGCAAGGTCACAGTCAGTCAGTACAAAGGTCAAGAGTACAATTAGTTTTCAGTCTATCATTATGGTCCAAACCCTTCAACCCCCCAAGTTTTTTTTAACTTATTAGGAATTTAAGTGTTGCGAAGATGAAAGCCTTCAGTCAGCAAATTGTTAGTTAAATACAAAACAAAAACATTAGCATTGCAAGTTTCTAGGGTGTTGAAAGCTAAGTGTTTGAATGCTAAAATTCTTGACATTTAAAAGGCTCAGGAGCCAAGCCTACTGAAAGCCAACTAACATGCAAATTATAACAATTTATTTCTCTTGGGCCTTGGCATACTTCTTCTGCGTGCCAGAAGCAGAGTGAGAGATTTGAGATTCAAACCTTTCAGAAATGTGTAAAATGTAGAACTATATTCTCCAGAGGAAAAATGTCTGCACCGTCATGTCTTTTCCTCTCCCTATGATCCGACTGACTGAGCATCTGAGCCAACATGGGGTTAGCATGGCTCCCTTGTGGGTGAACAACCATCAATCTTACCGGGTGGCCTTTCACATCTGGATGCTGAGGTTTGAGTTTATCCCGGGTCATCTTCTAACTTCATCAGTGTCCTCATTTGTTGTTTGGGTACAATGCGGTGGCCCGGCTAGCCCAAACTCCAGTGTTAACATTATAGGGTTGTGTGCTTTGCTTGAAAGCAGCCACTTGATCTTGGGCATGTTGGCATTTGGTGGGAAAGATGTGATAAGGACAAGGGTACTAAATCAATCGAAGCTGAACATAGGATTCTCTTTCTTTTCTCAATCCCAATGCTAAGAATGTTTATAGGGGGAAACATTTGCTGGTTGTTTAACTGCATTCTTTGACAATGTATTTTCTTTCAACCCTGGCTGACACTCAGGTGGCTTCTTTGGTTGTTTTAGATTCAAGAATCAGCCTACAATTAAAGTAACAAAACTCGAAATCATCTTGGAGCGCTGGATTATTAGGTAGGGGCAAATAAATCCTTTTTCCCTCCTCACCCATTGCTTGATATGTGACTTAGACACCCTTCACAAAAGATAGATTAACAAGAGTCAAGCATACAAATTCATGCACCAGAAACTTTGCCTCACCTGGGAGGCTTTGGACCTCCCAGGTCCAAAGAGAGAAACCTGTATATTAGTGTGCTTAGATGTTGAGGGGTGTGGGGGTGATTGTATAGAAAAGTCAAAGGACAAAAGAACATCATCTAATATAATTGATAGAAGCAATACTTAGCAAAATCTCTTTAGAGTCTTCTCCAAATCTTTGGATATAAGGGCATTTCTTTTCTCTGGGGATAAGGTAGGCACCTCTGAGATAGATTCTATGGCCTGTTTCCAGGGAGAAGGTTGAGGGGAAGATGGAGTTACTATCGTTGTTCTACAGTTTTCCTCAAATGCTAGGATGCTGAACTTCAGAGCAGTATGTCCTGAACCCCACAAGTAGGAGGCCAGAGAAAAGCGCTTTTGGAATAAAACAATTCCTTGGCTCTAAACGGGGTTCACTCTGCCAAACCCTTCCCCCATTCCCTTCTTCAATGAGCAGGAGCGCCTGCTTATTAAATACCTCCCACATACTGCCCAGCTAAAGCATGTAGGAATGAAAGAGGTCAGTTTCTTAGCCCCACAGAATGTCATAATAGTAGGGGGGAGAGATACGATGAAGTCAGACACAAGGCAGTGCTGCTAAGAAAAAAAAAAAACAAGGATGATCTGAGAGTGTCAACAGGAGGAAGGCTGGATGAAGCACATACAGCCCCGGCAGAAGCATCCCGGGACTCTCCTCGTTCTCACAGCCTGCTCTCACACACTGAGGCGACCCTTCAATTTTCTTTTGTTGTTGTTTTAGATGTATTTTATTTATTATGTACAGTGTTCTGTCTGCATGTATGCCCACATGCCAGAAGAGGGCACCCGGTCTCATTACAGATGGTTATGAGTCACCATGTGGTTGCTGGGAGTTGAACTCAGAACCTCTGGAAGGGCAGCGAGTGCTCTCAACCCCTGAGCTGTCTCTCCACCCTCCTTGAATTCCTTTAAAAAAATGCTTATGGGTGATAATATTTTCAGAAATACAAATCTGGATATACATTTTAAGAAATGCTTTTGCAAAGCCAACATACATGGAATCACTATCAGTGTTAAGGTCTGGACTGGAAAGATGGATCAGTCAGTGAGATGCCCTATGTCCAAGGCTGAGGGCTTGAGCTCAGGTCTCCAGAGCATACATATGAAGCTGAAAGTAGTGGCACACACCTGTAACCCCACATCATGGGATACAGAGACAAGAGAATTCCTAGGGCTTGCTGACTAACAATCTGTCTAGCAGAATCAGTGACCTCTAGGTTCAGTGAGAGACCCTGTGTAAACCAATAAGCTGGAGGCGAAGTGGGGAGAGTCGGATTTCTTTAGGGGTATATAGCCCCTGGTATGTTGACTACATTTCAATGCATGGCCTCATACGCATGAGAATATGAGCAATATAAATTGGATTCAGCAGATTATTTTTTAAAAGGACTTGAAGTTGGGAAGGGATGGAGGTGAATCTGGAAGGAGTTAGGAAGTGAAGAAGGGGTGAATTAATCCAACTATACTTTGAAAAAATAATAAAGATATATATATATCATATAAAATATATAAAAGATATATATATCATATAAAAATAAGCCATTGAAGTGATTAAGGCCTCCACATACATGTGCACACTTGTACACATGCACCCATATACACACATGCATGCATACATAAACATGCATACACACACACAGACACACACACACACACACACACACACACAAACTATAAAAATTTAGAAGTAAAAAAAATGACCCTCCCATAACTTAGCTGTTATTCAAGTAGATGTCTAAAGCGAAATTTGAAAGAGTGAAAAAGAGCCAGATAGAACAATGATCTAAGAGAATCTTGAGACAGTTCATACTTCAAAATAAAAATAAAAACATCTTGGTATGCTTAAGGGGAGGAACACAAGATGGAAGGGGGGCAGTCACAGAAACATAGAGCAGAAAAAAAAGGAAGTAGGGGAGGGAGGGAGGGAGGGAGGGAGGGAAGAAGGAAGGAAGGAAGGAAGGAAGGAAGGAAGGAAGGAAGGAAGGAAGGAAGATGGGGAAGGAAGAAAGGGAAGAAAGAAGATGGAGAAGGAAGGGGGAGTCAGAATTACAAACTGTATTCTAAGACTGATAGGAAGCCACTGGAGGCCCTAAGCTAGCATGGTAAATTATTTTGTTATTTGTATGGGTATTTGGTATTTATGTGCTCCGTGTGTGTCAGTGCAGAGGTCAGAAGGGGTTGTCAGATCTGCTGAAACTAGAATTACAGCAGTGAGCTACCATGTGGGTTCTGAGACTTGAACCTGGGTCTTCCAGAAGAACATCCTGTGCTCTTCACCACAGAGCCACTCTCTTGGGCTACATCATCTAATTTTTAATTTCAAAAGATCATTTTTGCTATTCTATAAAAAGAAGCAGAGGACTTGGTTAGAAAGTTACTGGTTGGCAGGACAAGATGGTGGTTCTTATAGTTTCATTTATGTTGCTACAACAAATACTCCCACAAAAAACAACCCAGAAGAGGAAAGGGTATATTTGGCTTTCCAGGTTATGGGCCATTATTGCAAGGAAGTTAAGGCAGAAGTTTAAGTCATCTCCTCCGTAGCTGAGAGCAGAGAATAAACACAGGATGCTTGTTTGCTTGCTCTCCTCTACTTGACTCATACTGGTCAAGTTCCAGCCTAGGGAATGGTGCTGCCCAGAGTAGGCTGTGTCTGTCTTTCTATATCAACTAGCAATCAAGACAATCCCCCACAGACATACTCATAGAGCCAAACTGATCTAGATAATTCCTTTTGGATATTGTATATTTGTCTGCCAACAATAAGACTCCAGCGTGTCATCACTTGTACCACTAATGGAGAAGAAACTTACAGAAGTTAACTGGAAGAGCTGTCAAGCTGGATATTGATGGCAGATTTCACCCCTAAAGATATTGTTAGAACATTCCAGAGAGATTATAACCAGTATTATAAGTATATCCATGTAAAGATAGGGAGCGTGGTTAAGGTTGACATAGTGCTGGTTGCTGACATGCTCTTCAGTTACTGTGTTTCTTAAAAGGATCTCAAACCTGAGTGGCAGTATAAATACCAGTGCAGAGGTGTCAGAGCGGAGGGCACTGTATGACTGACTGTACAGCTCCCATCTATGAAAACTTCAGTTAAGGCTGAATCTTTTCATACCCAGAGCCAACACTTGTGATAGTTAAAAACTGCCCATCACAGTGGCCCTTACTACACATAGAGATAGTTGTTACAGGATACTTGATGATCATACATAGAAAACCTAATTATTAGCCAAATATAAAAGCTTCCATAGAGACTGTATTTGTCAGATGCAGTTAGATGTGTCCTGAAGGGATATAGTTTGGGTGTGCCTCTGAAAGCCTCTGTGGCTTGTTCTATGACCTGAGGCAGTCAGCTGGGTTGTCTTGATCTATCCCACTGTAAAGGTGAAATGGTGCAGCCCTATTGACTTGGATTGGAGCCCCCACCCCACCCCACTATGATGGTGATAAGGTTCAGCCTGCCAAGGTTGTAGGGGGGAGCTAGAGACTTTTTATAAGCAATCAGACTCTAGAGAGCTTTTCTCTCTCTGTTGTCTCTCTCTCTCTCTCTTGTCTTAGAAGAGGTTTTTAATGGAAGTAGCTCTGGGTAAGAGGCAGGGATTTTCTCTCTGAACTTGCAGGAACTACAGAGAAGCAGCTGGCAGGACACAGGGGAAGCAGTTCTCTAGGAAAGGGAGCTAAGGGGCCCTCTTGGGTTTGGAGGAGCTCAAGAGAAATGTAGACTAGCTATGTAGAATGACACAAATAGAGATTTCTAAAGAGCTGTTAGGTTAGTTGCAGGATCAGGCTTGTAAATAGTTATTTTATATATAGTTAAGTAAGTAAAGTTACCTCGCTGAGCTAGCGAGTTTATGCCTCCTGTGTCTTTATTGCTATATTAGATAATTTAAATGGCCGTAGATGGTAGAAATGGAAAGTGGATGCACAACAAATTGGATGGATGGATCTGATGTAACTTATTTATATATTAGCAATGAAATGGAAGGGGAAATTAGGGTTCTTAGGGATTTGGGCTTGAAGATTCTGGTTTAGAAAGTAGTAACATTGAGACAGGGGACATGGGAGGACAAAATCATGGCAGCCTTATTACCTCTTAAATACCTGCTAGACGAAAGTCAAGCAATCAGTTATGTCCATGAATCTGGAGTATCTGTGAGGAATTTAGACATGATACGCATTTACAAATTATCATAGCACTGATGGCATCCAAAGCCACAGAAGGGAAGGCATCCTCTAGATAAAGGAGAGGGAAGAGCCTGCTCTTCATTTATTGATCATGTAAAAGAGATGAGCTGGCAAAATGTTTGCTTAGTAAAGGAGCGAGGGGCTCCACAAAGGTAGAGGGTGCTTTAAGAAATGGTCAGTTGTATTGAAGGCTGAGCTCTTACTGTGTGACTTTAGTGAACTGCTTCATCCATTCACACTCAACTTTCCTCATCTTAAAAGGTGTGCAGAAACCATGCTGCTTACAACGTTGGGAGCAGTAGAAGAAAACATAAGGTATATGATGTTCTGCGTGACTGGCATATAATAAGCGATAAATGGTAGTTATTATTAGTCTATTGCTGTTGAGTCCTGAGATCTATAAGGCAGTATATAAATAATCGGGGGAAATGTATATACATTTACGGGAAAAGTGCTGCACAACAGAGATCTAATTTTATCACATCTTGCAAACCCTTCTTTAATGTTCCTTTTAGTCTTTGCTTCTTTTTTAGTTCTCTGGAGTCAGGGCTTAAGATACAAGAATTCCTTCCTCTCGGGGTAGTCAAAAGTTGCTATGACAACTGACTGGAAATGAAAGCCCTCTATTTTATTTATCTGAGGCTGATGTGCAATAGAGGCAAACACGATTGTAATAAATGTTACCTTTCACAGAGACATGCAGGGGCCAGGTTCCTTCCCATCTTGGTAGTATCCTTTTTTTATACCTATGACCCTATGCTTATGTCCAGTTGTGTGTGTGTGTGTGTGTGTGTGTGTGTGTGATTGTTTATTTCTGACTGGTCTTGAACTTGGGACCCTACTGCATCCCATTTATTCATTTATTGTTTGTTTGGTTGGTTGGTTGGTTGGTTGGTTGTTTTTTTCTTCCAATTTTTATTAGATATTTTCTTCATTTACATTTCAAATGCTATCCCGAAAGTCCCCTATACCTTCCCCCAATCCCCCACCCTGCTCCCCTACCCACCCACTCCCACATCTTGGCCATGGCATTCCCCTGTATTGGGGCATATAAAGTTCTGCATCCCTTTTTAAAGTGCTGGCATTACGTAAAGGTGTGTGCCATCGCACCTGATTTCTTGTATGCTTCTAATAATTGTTGAGAACTCTGATTATGTGGTTGTATCTTAAAGTTTTTATTAGAAACCAAACCTTAGCAATGAAGAGTTAACACAAACATTAATTCACCTTAAATAACAGTGCTTTTTCTACCGGTTAACTTATAAACACTATCTGCCAGAAAAGGCATGAGTGACATTCACTTTTTCTTTTCGACACTGGTTTCAGCAGCTCAGTGTTTCAATAATTCATTTGGAAATTATCTAGTTGTGACCCGCCATATCCTGCCAGCAGGAAGAAGCAGGCCACACATAGGATCCTTCTACAGCAAAGCTTTATTCTAGCTTGAAAGTGGAAAAGGCCCCGAGCCCGGGAAAAGCCTCGGCTTATATAGCCAAGGAGGCGGCGTGTCTTAACTGGATTGGCTGCTGGGCCATCACTCATGTTAAGCCCCGGGCTGGGCAGTGGTTAAGCAACAGGCACCTGCGCTTTTGAGTTGTTTACTAGCTCTGTATGGGGGGTGGTAACAGGATGTCTTCGGGTTGTTTACTTGCTCTGTACAGGATGTCAGAGCCTTCTTAGAATAGCAACAGAGCCGACTCGGGAGCGGCTCTCTACATCTAGTTATCCAACAAAGACGGAGGTCCCCTTTTACAGGCATAATTCTGAACAAACCATTTCCCTAAGAGCTGCTTTGATAGCATGTATGTGTTAAGCAGTCATCCTAAAGAGAATTCCAACATGCTAACGACACAGGTGTTCTTACTGCTGTGCTTGATACATATGAAGTAATGTGCACTGCCTTCCATTTGAACTCATAAATCTATGACTGAAGTCAAGAGCACCAATCTACTGGTATAAACAGAAATATCTAGAACCTCCCCATTCTTTTAAATATAAAGACCATTTATTTTATTAGTGCTTAAGAGCAACAGGGCAGGCCAACTGTAAACCTTGGCAGTTGCTAGGAGGCTGGTGACGGGGAAGAGGAAGAGAAGCATGCTTTTCCAGTTAGGGTCCAAGAAAGCAAGCATGGTTAGCCGTGGAAGTCAGCAAGCATGGTAAGTGATCCTAAGAGAAAGAACATCCAATGTGTCATGACAAGTATACTTAAAATCTTAGTATCCAAAGTAGCTATAGAAAGTCAAACAGGAAACATTACACCATTGAGTTACAGCTCTGAAAAGTAGGCAGGCTGACAGTGAAGGTCTACAAAGGAACTGCATCCTAATGTCTGTTTTAGTAGAAAGCAATTGAATTCTTGCATCTGATTCTGTGCTCAGTCTATTTTACTCAAAGTAATCCTGGCCCCTGCCATGTATGTAATTGGAAACGGGTGAATATTTTAACATTTGTCCTCAAGCCAAGCAACCATCAGCTTGGGGAGTTCAGCTGTGACCCCTTGCAAAAGACCCCAGCTGGTCTTGTTGACTATTTACACCATCATACCATCATAGCAGGGGAGTGGGGCGGGAGGGTGGCCGATGAGGAGCAGCACAAGACTCTCACTTGAGTATCCAGTTGTTCTCTACAACCTGTTGCATGTAACTCTGCTTTAAGTGGTCTTGGGATAGGGCTAATAATCCAGTGGGTGTGGCCACCTAAAGGAGGCGACTCCATCCATGTGGCCACAGGGAAGCCCCTATCCCTACTGGGTAAAGACTTTCCAGGTATGGCCTGCTGTGGAGAGAGGAGCACATAAACCCCTGGAAGCAATCCCTCATCTGTACTCTGTAAGGAAGCCCAATAAAGTTATTGATTCCCCAGAGTGAACTTCAGCAGAGTCATGCTTCGTTTGCCATTCTGACCTTATGAGGGATAGATCTTGCTTATGTCTCTAGGTGGGAAGGAACTTCAGCAACAAGGTCTTCTCCGTGTGAGTGGATAGATGTAGTCTTTGCACTTGCTAGTATAGTTGTTAGAAAGCTTGTCAGAGTGTGGAATCTGAAACTGTACCATACTGTTACAGTAACATTCATTTATGTAGCTTGTCCTCTGAACAGCTGTCATCACTGCATGATTTTATAACTTATGTATTTACAGAGCCTCCAAAAGCTGACATGCTGATATGTAATGACATATATCATTACATCAGAAAAGTACATACCAGTGGGCTGGGCATAAAGCTCTGAGGTAGAATGCTGGCCTTGCATACAGTATATCACATAAAGCTCTGAGATCCATAAAATACATAAGCTAATAGCTACATTTGGGAGTATCATTACTTATTTTACTACAAAAAAAATCCTTAAATATTGATATGTAGCTACATTCATGATAGTTGATACAAGTTTCCCAAAAATTCTAGCTTCCACCTAAAAGTTCAAATTTTGTCATCGGGAATAAATATCAGTTATTTTCTTTGTAGTAGTTCTTCAGGAAATAATTACCAAATACCCAGGCCAAATAACCACTGTTTGCCATCACTCTCTTAAGCAAAACTAGTGTTCTATAAGTGATTAGTTCAACAACTCAGTTATACAAACGCTTCTCCCTGAGCTAAGTATTAATACTTGATGTGCACAGCAGAAGTGATGCTTGATTTTAAAGAGCATCAGCACTGGCCAGGACTATCTTAAGAATGTGAACTATTGTGTCCCGCTCCAGGTTTCCTGAATCAAAAGGTGCGGGGGGTCGGGGGGGGGGAGGGCAGTGATGTCGTCTTCATTTCTAGGTCAGTGGTTCCCAACCTGTCGGTTGAGACCCCTTTAGGGGTCAAATGATCCTTTCACAGGGTCACCTAAGACCATTAGACAAACCAGATATTTACATTACAACTCATAACAGTAGCAAAGCTACAGTTTTGAAGAAGAGATGAAAATAATTTTATGGCTGGGGAATCACCATAACATGAACTGTATTAAAGGGTCAAGTGTTAGGAACATTGAGAAGCACTGTGTGAGACTGGAAAGCAGAGCTTCTGACTTCCAGCAGTTGTTCTGTATCTTCAGTGCAGAATCACCCTTCACTCTATAAGTCTTCAGTTTAGTCACAGTCTCTGAGAGGCCTTGTTGTGAACTGAGTGAGGCCAGGTATTTGGCAGGGGAGTCCCTGAATGGAGGCCTTCAAAAGCCATTGTTTAAAGTTGTTGATTTTGTTGGAGATTCCAGGGTGTTAGAGATGCCAACATCAACACCACCTTGAAAGACTACTAGAAATGTGACATCATTAGCTTCATCTCAGATCCTGAACCAGAATCTCTAAGGTAAGGCCCAGGAATTTGTGTTTTAATCTTCTGATTTGTAGATTTGAGACCCACTGATATCAACATATTTTCATTCCAGATTACTTTAAAGCAAATCTCAATTGGCATTTAGATATAATTATCGAAAAAAATAATGCCACAATGTCCTGTGAGAAGAGTTTATCATTCCTTAATAGGAGATATCTAGCTTAATTCTTTCTTAGGTATTTTTAATGTTTCAGATCAAAACCATGGTCTCATACATAGTTATTTGTAATTTTTAAAATAGTTACTTTGATTCAGTTTAAATAGGGTCTGCATATTTCATTAGGGAAGAGACTATGAAGCCAGGTTAGCCTTATATTGTGGTGATCCTGTCTCAGCCTCCTGAGTGCTGGGGTCACATATAAGCTGTCAGGTTTGACTTGATATAGTTTCATCTTTTTAAATATACAATAATTACTTTAAAAATTTTCCTGCTATTGATGTTCTTGGGGAACTGGGTCATTTATTACTTTCCCACATTCTGGATTTCCTAATTTGTGACCCTGTGTGTCATTTTGTCATGCTCCCCTTTGTATTGATTGTGACTGTTAACACCCTTGGTCTATGGGTTTGACTAGGTAAGAAGCAAGATTATGTCACAGAGAGACCCATGGCCTTCTCATTTTATCATAGCAGAAGCCACTGTGTGTGTGTGACTTTGTTGTTTCTTTTAACTTTGATTTTTTTTTCAAAACTTATTAATGATAGGTCTTAAGCACTTTAACTTCCCTTATAGCCCACCACCCACCAGAGGTAGTAGAAAAGAAAAAGATATGGAGGAAGTGGACCTGTCTAGAAATGGTTCTTTGGAATAAATCACATCTGTGTTGTCAGGAAATTGGCAGTTCAGTCCACAGGCCAGCAGCAGCAGCTCAACCACTGACAAAAACTTCACAGATATACCAGCAGTCCAGTTCAGTAGAGTTGGCATAGCAAACATGAATCAGCAGCGGTGGCATGTCCTAGCAGACACAGCCAGGCCTCAGCCAAATTGGCACAAGTCAGCAGGAGGGAGTTGGACCAGCAGGGATGTCAGGACAAGTTCTCAGCTGTGCTTCTCTCAGTGAAGTGAAGGTCAGAGAAGATTCAAGACCAACAAGTGTTGCACAGCTAGCTCTACACCAAGCCCTGGTCACTGTCCCTTGAGTCCTGTTTATATTTCCTCCAAACATCAGGTGTCCTCCACAGGTCTTGCCTCAGCGTGTGAGTCTGACTTAGCAAAACTCCACGTGAGTCTGTATCAGCTGACCTCACTCTGCGAATTGGCCTGAGTCCTTGGCAGCAGCAAGAAGCCACAGCACACCAGAAGTTTTTTGGTGAGTTTCTTCTATGGAGTCCCAACAAAAGGAGCTCAACTATGCAATGTAAGGCAGACCAATTCATGTGTGTAGTTAGCTAAGAATCCTTCATCACGTGTCCATTCATGTGCTTGCTTTAGCAGAGCATCCTCTCTCCTGGGTCTGCTTCAGGAGAATGGTACTGCACATGTCTGCTCCAGCAAAACACCATCAACACAAATGACTTTCCAAAGAGCCCTTAAATTTCCACTTCAGTTTCTCAATGTTACTGTTGTTATTTTCAAGTGTTTGATGGCATGATCATCCTATATAGACTTTCTCAGCAAAGAAGACTGGAAGGTCAGAGACAATGAGGTAAGGAAGAGAGGTATAGAAATGGAGATATGCAGTCACATGGGGTGAGGATCTTTTTTATTATATTGTAATCAAATATAATGGGGTCACATCATTGAGTGCAAGCCAAAATAATCACAGTCAATATATAAAAAGAGAAAGATTACTTGCAACAGATAAGAGAGAACACAGGTATCCTTTCCAAACATCTTCCAACAAAGAAAGCGTGGGAATTGTATTCCGAGAGCCTATACACATCCACCCACATAAGGGTTGGCCCAAGACTGAGCAATAGGCAGGCTGAGTTAAGGAGTATAGTCCTGAGCAGACTCAGTTCAAAGTCATAGTTTTAAAAGAGGCAATAGTAGACACATCCTGGAGCTTGCTGAGCAAAAACTAATGAGTAGATACACCCCAAGGAATGCACTGCTGCTTATGCCATAGAGCCTTAGCTGCAAATAAAGAAAGGATACCCTGACGGTGCATCAACATAGGATTCTGTCCCTGAAGGTGCCGGTCTTGCTTAGCTGCTAATGACATGTTCATTCTGACTAGAACATCCATCATGAAAGAGAAACAGAAAAATCCAAACTGACAAAGGATTCTATCAGTTGGTGTTAAGCAAGTGTTTGTCATGGCCTACTCTAGAACTGTCACTAAGACAACACACGAGTTGTAATGTTTGCACAGGAGGCTATATGTGAGTCACAACATAAATTCCCAGCTACAAAAGCCAATCCATATCTACATCTGTTTCTAAGGAACCTGCTAGGAACAGAGGCCTACACTGTGTTCTCAATACTGCAGTATTACTCGAGACAAATCAGATACCTGGTCAATAACATGGACTCTTTCCATTTTGGAGTAGCTAGCAGTCTACCCCAAGAGGGGTGAATACTTATTCTGGGTATGGACTTATTATGCCTTTCAGAGGCTGGGCCTATATTATTATTACTTAGGGCCTTAAAGAATGCCTGAACCACAGGTATGGGATCCAATTCAACAGCATGCAAACGGGACCTACTTCACAGTAAGAAGGTAACATGTGAACTCATGTACAGGGAATCAACAGGGTTATTCAGCTTGACAGATAGATCACCAGGCAACCACTGGTGGTGTTAGAGATGTCTCCTCCTACATGTCCTCCAATCTCCAGTAAAGAGATTCACATTAGAGGACAGGTAGGGCAAACAGGTTGTTGAGGTTTACTGTAGCAGGTGGGAAGGCAAAGGCAAGATGGGAGGGTACTGTGAGCCAAGTGGCAATGGCCAAAGGATGCCTCTAGCAACTGGGCTTTGTCTACCAGTTCTCCTTTGTCTATCTCTGGGGCAGGCTGCAGAGGTTGTCCTCCTAAAAAAAGGTGGAGGCTTTCTCAGAAGCCATTACCCACAATTCAGTCTGTTACAATTAGATGCATGGTTATTCATGAGGTTTAACTACCTGTAAATTTTAGATGTTTACTAAGGGAAAGGGCAACAATACCTTGCATGTGTTCCTGCAGGAGGCGGTGGGGCTCCTGGACCCTGCTGAAACAGCCCAGAGTTCTGCCTCTTCTCTTACCTGCTCAGCTTGGCTATTTCATAGCCAGGTGCAAGCCTTCTTATTTACCTTCCTCGGTGTTTCTGACCTAGCTGTTTAACTCTAATGTCTGCTTTCAATGTAATAATGGTATAACTGAAGTGCCAGTTCAGAAGCAGGATTTCAGAAGGATTAAATGCCATCCTTCAGGAAACAGTACATACACTGGCTTGGATTATTATCCCTACTAAGATAAATACATGGTTCCAAGAACAAAACAGAGAAAGCAGAAACGACCCCACTGCACACCAGTCCTACTGACTTGTTAGGGGACACTTTCTAGTGCCCATAACTCTGTACACTGAAGGTATAAAAGTCCTGGCTTCCAAATGGGATGCATTTCTGCCAGGAGACACAATAAGAGTCCCACTAGACTATAAGTTAGAGCTACTATTTGGCCATTTTGAACTCTGGATCCAGGTATGAGCAGGCAAGGATTTCCCATCTTGGCAGTGGTAACTGAGCTAGAGCACTAGGAAACCAAAAGGATGCCAGGCAGAGAAAAACGTATAGGTGATGGATCTGGGAACATTTTGATTCCACATTGTAACTTGGAAGGATATGTGCAGCAATTCCAGAGTAAGATGTATTACCGATTCACATTGTTTTTTCAATTCAGGAATGAGGATTTGGGTCATTCAAGCAAAGCCCTTAGGCTGATGGAAGAAACAGCCCAAGGGACATAGAACTTGCCATTGACTATGGAGGAGAATGGTAAGTAGCACTTGCAGCCCTGAAACTGACTGAGTGACAGGAGCTGCAGTTTGCCTTAATAAAGTACTTTCTCAAGAGGAGAGGCCCAGAAAGGTCACGGGGGAGTAGCTGCCCACACATGATGCTTTAAGAGTCCCTGCTAGGATAACAAAAAAGGCAAAAAAGGGACAGCAGAAGTGGACATGGTGGCCCACGCCTTTAATCCCAGCACTTGGGAGGCTGAGGCTCGAGTATTTCTGAGTTCAAAGCCAGCCTGGTTTACAGAGTGAGTTCCAGGACAGCCATGGCTATACGGAGAAACCCTGTCTCGAACACCACCCCCCCCCCCAAAAAAAAAAGGGAAAGCAGGACTGAAATAACCAGGAAGGAGTCAAGAAATACAGATACAAAAGCTTGTGATGTAACAAATGCCAGGAAAGGATACTTAGAAAGAAAATAAAGTAGATAACGAAGAAGAAAGACCCAGATAAGAATCCTCTGGATACACTGTTTCCACAAGGTGTACCCAATGACTCAGCTAGTAAAGTGCTCGTCTAATATGGCTAATAACTCCAGGCCTGAGAGGGCAGACAGGTATATCTGGGAAACTAGTTGGCTAGCCAACTTATGAATCCCAGGTTCAGTGAGAGACCTTGGGTCAAAACCTAAGGTGGAAGAGTGATGGAGGAAAACACCCAAAGCCAACCTCTGTCCTCTGCACCCATGTGCACATATATGCAGACATACACATGATCAAGTACACATGCCACACACACACACACACACACACACACACACACACACACACACAAATATCTCTAGTAGAAACTAATAATTCTGTGGTTCATGTCCAAAGATCAAGACACAAAATAAAAATAATACCAAAATTCCAAGGAAACTAGAATAGTGAAGAGCAGTTACTTGGCAATGCACAACTTGGAAAGCATTTTTTAATGGTAATATAAAATTTACCTGACAGAAAAGTCTGAAAACTCTCTGCAAAACAAACAAACAAACAAAATCCAACAAGACAAAACAACAACCCCAAACTCAGCAAATAGTTTAAGACCATCCAGGAAAATATGGCTAGCTATGATGGTAAGACGGTGACCGTGAACCACAGACAACGAAGCCTGGCCAGGCAACCTAGGGATAGATCTCTGGCCAGGCTACTGATACTGGAGGCTGACAGACTTCTCTAAGTTCTAATGTAGCTCCCCTGCTAACCAGAAGAAAGACTTAAAGGATGTGGTGAAACTTCCCCCAAAGTTTCCAAATGACTTCTGAGTTCAAAGGAAGAAAAATTTTGTAATTCAATCAGAACTATGAACATTGGTGCAGGCTGGAAAGTTCCCTCATCTTGTTTTCCAGGCTGGAACTCAACTCCTGAGTTTTAATCTCTCAAATTTTCTTATTCTTTATTCAGTATCCTGGTTGAAAAGAAAAGAGATAAAATGGAAAATATCAAAACAATATTCTTGGCATATATCAATTATTTTTATATTAGTTTGTATTAATTTTAATATATATTTAATATGTATACACTATATAGTTTGTATCTACCTGCCTCTCTCTCTCTCTCTCTCTCTCTCTCTATATATATATATATATATATATATATATATATATATATATATATCATCTATATATATTATCTATCTAATCTATCTACAGATTCTATATATCAATTATCAATGTGTATATATGTATATATGTGTATATATATCTTTGGAGAGAAAGAGAGAGAACTATAGTTATCCAACAGTTTCCCAAGTGTTGCATCTTGGGGATTCATCAGAGACTTTAATCTACAAGCTGTAATCTTATGAATTGCTCCCCACCAATGGCTGAACAAAGCAGTGTCTGTCCAAACTGGGACTTCTCAAAAGTCACTGCCTGTGCATCTGAGCCTCCTTAGTGATATGGCCAAGGCTTTCTTACAGCTCTATTTTGCTTTTCTTGCAGCTATATTGTAGGGGTTATACCAGTCTGAAAACTCTTCCAGTTTACTTCTTTCTCTGTTGTTCTTAAACCCCATTTCCTTTAACCAATAATATACATGCCTAATTCTATCTTGCTTACTTCTTCCAGAACTCAAACTAAGTAAATGTTCTTTAGTGAAGGATGTTTAGTATTCCAGGAGTCTCCTTTTTTTAAAAATATAGGCATGTAGTGTTATGAATTTTCCTCTTAGCACTGTTTTCATTGTGTCCTATACATTTGGGTATGCTGTGTATTTATTTTCATTGAATTCTATATAGATTTTAATTTCTTAATTTTTTTCAAATTTTTATTAAATATTTTCTTCATTTGCATTTCAAATGCTATCCTGAAAGTCCCCTATACCCTCTGCCCGCCCTGCTCCCCTACCCACCAACTCCCACTTCTTGGCCCTGGCATTCCCCTGTACTGGGACATATAAAGTTTGCAAGACCAAGAGGCCTCTCTTCCCAATGATAGCCAACTAGGCCATCTTCTGCTACATATGCAGCTAGAGACACAAGTTCTGGGGGTACTGGTTAGTTCATATTGTTGTTCCACTTATAGAATTACAGACCCCTTCAGCCCCTTGGGTACTTTCTCTAGCTCCTCCATTGGGGGCCCTGTATTCCATCCAATAGATGACTGTGAGCATCCACTTCTATATTTGCCAGGCACTGGCATAGCCTCACAGGAGACAGCTATATCAGGGTCCTTTCAGCAAAATCTTGTTGGCATATGCAATAGTGTCTACGTTTGGTGGCTGATTATAGGATGGATCACAGGGTGGGGCAGTCTCTGGATGGTCCATCCTTTTGACTCAGCTCCAAACTTTGTCTCTGTAACTCCTTCAATGGGTATTTTGTTCCCTATTCTAAGGAGGAATGAGGTATCCATGCGTTGGTCTCCCTTCTTGATTTTCTTGTGTTTTGCAATTTGGATTTTGGGTATTCTATGTTTCTGGGCTACTATCCATTTATCAGTGAGTGCATATCAAGCGTTTTCTTTTGTGATTGGGTTACCTCACTCAGGATCATATCCTCTAGATACATCCATTTGCCTAAGAATTTCATAAATTCATTGTTTTTAATAGCTTAGTAGTACTCCATTGTGTAAATGTACCACATTTTCTGGATCTATTCCTCTGTTGAGGGACATCTGGGTTCTTTCCAGCTTCTGGCTATTATGAGGCTGCTATGAACATAGTGGAGCATGTGTCCTTATTACCAGTTGGAACATTTTCTGGGTATATGCCCAGGAGAGTAATTGCTGGATCTTCTGGTAGTACTGTGTCCAATTTTCTGAGGAACTGCCAGACTGATTTCCAGAGTGGTTGTACAAGCTTGCAATCCCACCAGCAATGGAGGAGTGTTCCTCTTTCTCCACATCCTTGCCAGCATCTGATGTCACCTGAATTTTTGATCTTAGCCATTCTGACTGGTGTGAGGTAGAATCTCAGGGTTGTTTTGATTTGCATTTCCCTGATGATTAAGGATGTTGAACATTTTTTCAAGTGCTTTTCAGTCCTTTGGTATTTGGTTGAAAATTCTTTGTTTAGCTCTGTACCCCATTTTTAACGGGGTTATTTGGATTTCTGGAGCCCAGCTTCTTGAGCTCTTTGTATATATTTGATATTAGTACCCTATCAGATTTAGGATTGGTAAAAATCCTTTCCCAATCTGTTGGTGGCCTTTTTGTCTTATTGACAGTGTCTTTTGCCTTACGGAAGCTTTGCAATTTTATGAGGTCCTATTTGTCGATTCTTGATCTTACAGCACAAGCCATTGCTGTTCTGTTCAGGAATTTTTCCCCTGTGCCTATATCTTCAAGGCTTTCCCCCACTTTCTCCTCTATAAATTTCAGTGTCTCTGGTTTTATGTGGAGGTCTTTGATCCACTTAGACTTGAGCTTTGTACAAGGAGATAAGAATGGATCAATTCACATTCTTCTACATGATAACCACCAGTTGTGCGAGCACCATTTGCTGAAAATGCTGTCTTTTTTCCACTGGATGGTTTTAGCTCCCTTGTCAAAGATCAAGTGACCATAGGTGTGTGGGTTCATTTCTGGGTCTTCAATTCTATTCCACTGATCTACCTGTCTGTTGCTATACCAGCACCATGCAGTTTTTATCACAATTGCTCTGTAGTACAGCTTGAGATCAGGCATGGTGATTCCACCAGAGGTTCTTTTATTGTTGAGAAGAGTTTTTGCTATCCTAGGTTTTTTGTTATTCCAGATGAATTTGCAAATTGCCTTTTCTAATTCAGTGAAGAACTGAGTTGGAATTTTGATGGGGATTGCATTGAATCTATAGATTGCTTTAGGCAAAATAGCCATTTTTACTATATTGATTCTGCCAATCCATGAGCATGGGAGATCTTTTCATCTTCTGAGATCTTCTTCAATTCCTTTCTTCAGAGACTTGACTTTTTTTTTTTTTTTTTTTTTTTTTTTTTTTTTTTGGTTTTTTGAGACAGGGTTTCTCTGTATAGCCCTGGCTGTCCTGGAACTCACTTTGTAGACCAGGCTGGCCTCAAACTCAGAAATCTGCCTGCCTCTGCCTCTCATGTGCTAGGATTAAAGGCGTGCGCCACTACTGCCCGGCTCGAGACTTGAAGTTCTTGTTATATAGATCTTCCACTTCCTTAGAGTCACACCAAGGTATTTTATATTTTTTTGTGATTATTGTGAAGGGTGTTGTTTCCCTAATTTCTTTCTCATTCTGTTTATGCTTTGTGTAGAGAAAGGCCACTGATTTGTTTGAGTTAATTTTATATCCAACTACTGCACTGAAGCTGTTTATCAGGTTTAGGAGTTCTCTGGTGGAATTTTTAGGGTCACTTATATATACTATCATATCATCTGCAAAAAGTGATATTTTGTCTTCTTCCTTTCCAATTTGCATCCCATTGATCTCCTTTTGTTGTCGAATTGCTCTGGCTAGGACTTCAAGTACTATATTAAATAGGTAGGGAGACAGTAGGCAGCCTTGTCTAGTCCCTGATTTTAGTGGGATTGCTTCCAGTTTCTCTCCATTTAGTTTGATGTTGGCTACTGGTTTGCTGTATATTGCTTTTTTTATGTTTAGGTATGGGCCTTGAATTCCTGATCTTTCCAAGACCTTTATCATGAAAGGGTGTTGGATTTTGTCAAATGTTTTCTCAGCATCTAATGATCATGTGATTTTTGTCTTTGAGTTTGTTTATATGGTGGATTACATTGATGGATTTCTGTATATTAAACCATCCCTGCATCCCTGGGTTGAAGCCTACTTGACCATGATGGATGATTGTTTTGATGTGTTCTTGGATTTGTTTTGCAAGGATTTTATTGAGTATTTTTGCATCAATATTCATAAGGGAAATTGGTCTGAAGTTCTCTTTCTTTGTTGGATCTTTGTGTGGTTTAGGTATCAGAGTAATTGTGGCTTCATAGAATGACTTGGGTAGAGTACTTTCTGTTTCTATTTTGTGGAATAGTTTGAGGAGAATTGGAATTAGGTCTTCTTTGAAGTTCTGATAGAACTCTGCACTAAACCCATCTGGTCCTGGGCTTTTTTTGGTTGGGAGACTATTAATGACTGCTTCTATTTCTTTAGGGGAAATTGGACTATTAAGATCGTTAATCTGATCCTGATTTAACTTTGGTACCTGGTATCTGTCTAGGAAGTTGTCCATTTCATCTAGGTTTGCCAGTTTTGTTGAGTATAGGCTTTTGTAGTAGGATCTGATGATGTTTTGGATTTCCTCAGGTTCTGTTGTTATGTCTCCTTTTTTATTTCTAATTTTGTTAATTAGGATACTGTCCCTGTGCCCTCTAGTTAGTCTAGCTAAGGGTTTATCTATCTTGTTGATTTTCTCAAAGAACCAGCTCCTGGTTTGGTTGATTGAATAGTTCGTTTTATTTCCATTTGGTTGATTTCTGCCCTAAGTTTGATTATTTCTTGCCGTCTACTCCTCTTGGGGGAATTTGCTTCCTTTAGTTCTAGAGCTTCTAGGTGTGCTGTCAGGCTGCTAGTGTATGCTCTCTCTAGTTTCTTTTTGGAGACACTCAGGGGTATGAGTTTTCCTCTTAGGACTGCTTTCATTGTGTCCCATAAGTTTGGTTATGTTGTGGCTTTATTTTTATTAAACTCTAAAAAGTCTTTAATTTCTTTATTTCTTCCTTGACCAAGATATCATTGAGTAGAGTCTTGTTCAGTTTCCATGTGAATGTTGGCTTTCTAATTTTTATGCTGTTATTGAAGATCAGCCTTAGTCCATGGTGATCTGATAGGATGCATGGAATAACTTTAATATTTTTGTATCTGTTGAGGCCTGTTTTGTGACTGATTATATGGTCAATTTAGGAGGAGGTACCATGAGGTGCTGAGAAGAAGGTATATCCTTTTGTTTTAGGATAAAATGTTCTATAGATATCTGTTAAATACACTTGTTTCATAACTTCTGTTAGTGTCCATGTGTCTCTGGTTTAGTTTCTGTTTCCAGGGTCTGTCCATTGGTGAGAGTGGGGTGTTGAAATTTCACAATATTATTGTGTGAGGTGCAATGTGTACTTTGAGCTTTACTAAAGTTTCTTTAATTAATATGGCTGCCCTTTAATTTGGTGCATTTAGAATTGAGAGTTCATCTTGGTAGATTTTACCTTTAATGAGAATCAAGTGCCCCTCCTTGTCTTTTTTGATAACTTTGGGTTGGAAGTCAATTTTATTTGATATTAGAATGGCTACTCCAGGTTGTTTCTTCAGACCATTTGTTTGGAAAATTGTTTTCCAGCCTTTCACTCTGAGGTAGTGTCTGTCTGTTTCCCTGAGGTGAGTTCACTGTAAGCAGCAAAATGTTGGGTCCTGTTTGTGTAGCCAGTCTATTAGTCTATGTCTTTTTATTGGCGAATTGAGTCCATTGATGTTAAGAGAAATTAAAGAAAAGTAATTGTTGCTTCCTGTTATTTTTGTTGTTAAAGTTGGGATTCTGTTCTTGTGGCTGTCTTTTAGATTTGTTGAAGGATTACTTTCTTGCTTTTTCTAGGGTATAGTTTCCATCTTTGTGTTAGTGTTTTCCCTTTATTATCCTTTGAAGGGCTGGATTCGTGGAAAGATATTGTGTGAATTTTGTTTTGTCATGGAATACTTTGGTTTCTCCATTTATGGTAATTGAGAGTTTTGCTGGGTATAGTAGCCTGGGCTTGCATTTGTGTTCTCTTAGTGTCTGTATAACAGGATCTTCTGGCTTTCATAGTCTCTGGTGAGAATTCTGGAGTAATTCTAATAGGCCTGCCTTTATATGTTACTTGAACTTTTTCCCTACTGCTTTTAATATTCTGTCTTTATTTAATGCATTTGTTTTTCTGATTATTATGTGTCAGGAGGAATTTCTTTTCTGGTCCAGTCTATTTGGAGTTCTGTAAGCTTCTTGTATATTCATAAGCATCTCTTTCTTTAGGTTTGGGAAGTTTTCTTCTATAATTTTGTTGAAGATATTTGCTGGCCCTTTAAGTTGAAAATCTTCATTCTCATCTACTCCTATTATCTGTAGGTTTGGTCTTCTCATTGTGTCCTGGATTTCCTGGATGTTTTGAGTTAGGATCTTTTTGCATTTTGTATTTTCTTTGATTATTGTGTCCATGTTCTCTATGGAATCTTCTGCACCTGAGATTCTCTCTTCCATCTCTTGTATTCTGTTGCTGATGCTCGCATCTATGTTTCTTGATTTCTTTCCTAGGGTTTCTATCTCCAGAGTTGTATCCCTTTGGGTTTTCTTCATTGTTTCTACCTCCATTTTTAGATCTTGGATGATTTTGTTCAATTCCATCACCTGTTTGTGTTTTCCTGTAGTTCTTTAAGGGATTTTTGTGCTTCCTCTTTAAGGGTTTCTACTTGTTTAGCAGTGTTCTCCTGTATTTCTTTTCTTCTTCTTTTTTTTTTTTAATTTGGTTTTTTTCGAGACAGGGTTTCTCTGTGTATCCCTGGCTGTCCTGGAACTCACTCTGTAGACCAGGCTGTCCTGGAACTCAGAAATCTGCCTGCCTCTCCCTCCCAATACTCAGATTAAAGGTGTGCACCACCACTGCCCAGCTCTCCTGTATTTCTTTAAGTGAGTTGTTAATGCCCTTCTTAAAATCTACCACTATCATGAGATATGATTTTAAATCTGAGTGTTGCTTTTTGGGTGTGTTGGGGTATCCAGGACTCACTGTGGTGGGTGTACTGGGTTCTGATGATGCCCAGTGTTCTTGGTTTCTTTTAGTAAGATTGTTATGTTTGCCTTTAGCCATCTGGTAATTTCTGGTGTTAATGTTCTAGTTGTCTCTGGCTGGAGCTTCATCCTCCTGTGATTCTGTTAGACTCTGTCAGCACTCTTGGGAGTCCAACTCTCACTTGAGTCCCAGTAGTCAGAGCACTCTCTGCAGGCAAGCTATCCTCTTGCAGGGCTGGGTTCCAGAAGTCTGGAGCTCTGATCCACCTCCTGTGTCCTGGGGTCAGATCCCACCCTATAGTACGACTCTCCTCGGGCAAGGAAGGTGCCCAGGTGTCGGGGTCTTAGCTCTGCCTCCTGGCTGAGGATGAAGACCCAAAGGACTCTATCCAAGAAGCTCTGTTGCTTCTGTCACCCACATGCTCTCCAGTGATCACAAGTTCCTGGGTGTGCTAGGGGTCCTACAGCGTTGAGAGTCCTCTGGGGCCCTTGAAGCTCTTGGCCCGGTTCATGGAGATGTTGGGGCTGGCCCCAACTGAAAGGGATCCCAGCCTCTGGTCAGGCAGGGTTCCTTTGACCCTGTTTCTGCTTGCACAAGACATTCCTCGGTTCTTTGGAGCTGATATTGTGTTCCACTCACCCTTGATCCCAAGGTAATCCCGAGGTCCTGTGGCATGGAGAGTCCTCTGGGGTTCTTGCAGCATCCCCAGGAGTCTCCTTAAAATGATATATATCTCACTGGTCTCCAATCTTGAAGCAACATGTGATTTATGAAACACTTCTTTGAGCACAACTCAGAGTGTGATTAAGATCACAACATTTAAGAGTTGGAAGAAAGCTTATAGATTAAAAAAGAGAGAAAACTGATCACTCCTTTCTTTATTCTCTTGGTTCTTTTTCTATTCATTCTCTAGCCTAATTCTTGATCTTCAGTTGAAATGGATAGCTTATATGGGTAAGATAATAGGTTGTAAGTATCAAAGAGGTTATATAGCTTCAGAATTCAGAGAAAATAGTTAGAAAGCAATTATCTTATCCATAGTAAACTAGAAAACAGTCAGTATAGAATGGATGGAGACAGTTATGTAAACAACCTACCCTTTTAACTCTCTGTGAATATGATGTTTTGTGGTCACATTACTTTCCAAGTTTATTCTCAGAAAGATGTTCTTTGAAAATGGAAGTACTATGAAGTAGCCAACAGAAGACAGCATCATCTATAAAAGAATGGAGAGCTTTGGTTTATAGTTGTTTGATAGATATGTATGCAAAAGTAACCTGTTTTGTTTTTTCAAAACAGAGTCTTTCTGTGTAACCCTGGCTGCCCTGGAACTCACTCTGTAGATGAGGTTGGCCTTGAACTCAGAGATGTGAATGTTTCTGCCCCCCAGGATTAAAGGTGTATGCCACCACCTCCACCTGGCTAAATGACCACCCCTTTTTTCTAATAATGGTAAACACGATTTTATCTATTCTTTCAAAGAACTAGTTACCTTGGGCATGCATCTTCATCCAAGAACATTACTACCCAAGGGGATAAAAATTGGGTTTAGGGCAAGCCGTTTAGATAGTAGCATGATGTTTGGCCCTTCAAGGAGCTACAGCACAGAAACAGATACTCAGTAGACCTTTGTTTTAAGATTTTATGGTCATGAGAGGTGAAAAACAGGTGTGTGTCAGGGGTAGTGTCAGAAATGCCTCTTGAGTATCAGTTATGAAAACAGAGAAATCTGGTATAAAAGAGAGAAAAGGTGTGTGTGTGTGTGGGGGGAAGAGGACCAAGTGAATAAGAACCCCAGGGAAAGCATAGGTAAGAGAAAGAGGGAGAGAGGAACAGACAGATGAAGGGAAGGTGTGTTTACATTTGAACGGTTTCATTCTCCACTGAACTATATACAACAGAACTCCTTCCCCTGGACATTCCAAAATACAAACCATTCCCCATGTATAATTTCTGTTCTTAGCAACAAGGTATTAAAAGTGAAGAGTGATACTGCGATCCTCACTTTCTGTTGGAAGAATTCCTCTATCTCAAACCACTCTTCTCTGCTCAAATACTCCAATGTCCTCACTTATTTAAAATTTAAACCTGTAAAAAATGTCCTTATTATGTCTCACAAGCCCCCTTTTTCCATGAATTAGTAATGTGAACTTTGATTGATAATACTAAAGCCTTTAATTTTATAGCATTTTCCCCATTGATCTATCATAGTAGACTAGCTCATTTATTATTGTTTGGGTACTCTTTTTTTTTTCCTGCAGTTTGAATCTATTCCTCATTGTTAATATAGTGCTATCCAGGATGGGAGAGATGGCTCAATGGTTAAGAGCACTGACTACTCTTCCTGAGGTCCTGAGTTCAATGCCCACCAACCATATGGTGGCTCACAATCATCTGTAATGGGATCTGATGCCCTCTTCTGGTGTGTCTGAAGACAGCTACAGTGTTCTTATATACAATGTGTGTGTGTGTGTGTGTGTGTGTGTGTGTGTGGTGTTATCTATCTGAGATTGAGTCCCAGATGCTCTATAGATAAGAAAACTTACAGGTGTTTATGTCCCTTTTATAAAATGTAATTGTATATAATATATACTTTCTTGTATTCTTTAAAATTATAACTATTTATTGTTATAATCTGGATCCTAAATGCTCTCCTGAAAGTTCATTTGGCAAACAGTGTATTGTACCCTTGGGAGATAGTAGAGCCTTTACAAGATGGGGCCTAATGGGAAGTCTTTAGTGTCGGGGGTATGTCCTTAAAGAGAGTAGTGGAACCCCAGCCCATCCCTTCTTAGTTCTCTTTCACTTCTCACCTATGACAGTGACAGTGTCACAGCTCAACTGTGACAGTGGTTATCAACGACTTCTTAATGCTGTAATTATCCAATTCAGTTTCTCATGTTGTGGTGACCTCTAACCATAAAATGATTTTTGTTGCTACTTCATAACTCTAATTTTGCTACTTTTTGTTTTTTATAAATTTCTGTGTTTTTCTAATTATCTTAGGAGACCCCTATGAATGGGGTCATGACCCACAGGTTGAGAACCACTGAACTATGCATTCCTTGCCACTGTATGTTACCTCACACTAGTGGCCCAAAAGCAACAGGCCAATTCATTATGCACCACAATACACCCCCCCCAATAGCACAATAAACTCTTGATCATTTCAAGTTTTTGTTATGACACACCTATGCCTACTATAATATAAATATTATGTAATTAAAGAACAACAAAAAATTTGGATATATTCAGTACAATTCATATATATATATATATATATATATATATATATATATATATATATATATATATATATATATCATATATGACATATATACTACACACACACACACACACACACACAGGCTGACCTTGAAGGGCCTCAAACTCCACCTGCTTCCCAGTGCTGGAATTAAAGGCATGTGCTACCATACCTGGCTATAATTATTTTTCAATATTAAAAGATCAGTTGTTGGTATGTCTATGTTTATGATGTTCACACTGGGTTTTATTTTTTAATGAAAAGGCATATAGAAGGATTAAATTTAAATTGTTAAGAGCATATAAATGTGTATTATACCATTTTCATATATGTATGTGTTTTCCATTATACTTTGTTCCCTCCTGCATTGTCCATCCTCCTATTCCCTTTTTACAGTGAAAGTGTATTTGTGTATGTGTGTGTGCACATGCATGATGTGCATGCATTGGCACACATGTAGAGGTTAGAGGACAACTTTGTGGGCTCTGTCCTCTCCTATCACCTTTAGGTGGGTTCACAGGATCAGACTCAAACTTTTGTGACAAATGCCTTTACTGACGAAGCTGTCTTATCAGCCTTCTACTCCCCTCTTGCTGGTCTCTTTCCTTCTCTCAAATAATTTCCTTTGTGTTTTCATCAGACTGTTCTTTCAAATGAATATTTTCTATCTCACAAAAGCCATGGATTTCTACCTATTGATCGTGGAGGCTGATGTGTATCCCCCTTAGGTTGGGAACACTAAGCAATTTCCTAAGTGCTGATCAGATTTCTGGGGTATCTTGATATCAGGAAGGGAGTTATCTTCCTAGTAGACATTAGTATTTCAGTGAATGGGAAGACATAATTTCTATCAATACTTTTTTTTCAATTTTTTTATTAGATATTTTCTTCATTTACATTTCAAATGCTATCCCGAAAGTCCCCTATACTGTCCCTCCACCCTGCTCCCCTTCCCACCAACTCCCACTTCTTGGCCCTGGCATTCCCCTGTACTGGGGCATATAAAGTTTGCAAGACCAAGGGGCCTCTCTTCCCAATGATGGCCAACTAGGCCATCTTCTGCTACATATGCAGCTAGAGACACAAGCTCTGGGGGTACTGATTAGTTCATATTGTTGTTCCACCTATAGGGTTGCAGACCCCTTCAGCTCTGTCTTAGTCAGGTTATCTATTCCTGGACAACATCATGACCAAGAAGCAAGTTGGGGAGGAAAGGGTTTATTCGGCTTACACTTCCATACAGCTGTTCATCACCAAGGAAGTCAGGACTGGAACTCAAGCAGGTCAGGAAGCAGGAGCTGATGCAGAAGCCATGGAGGGATGTTCCTTACTGGCTTGCTTCCCCTGGCTTGCTCAGCCTGCTCNAGATACATCCATTTGCCTAAGAATTTCATAAATTCATTGTTTTTAATAGCTTAGTAGTACTCCATTGTGTAAATGTACCACATTTTCTGTATCTATTCCTCTGTTGAGGGACATCTGGGTTCTTTCCAGCTTCTGGCTATTATAAGGCTGCTATGAACATAGTGGAGCATGTGTCCTTATTACCAGTTGGAACATTTTCTGGGTATATGCCCAGGAGAGTAATTGCTGGATCTTCTGGTAGTACTGTGTCCAATTTTCTGAGGAACTGCCAGACTGATTTCCAGAGTGGTTGTACAAGCTTGCAATCCCACCAGCAATGGAGGAGTGTTCCTCTTTCTCCACATCCTTGCCTTGAATTTTTGATCTTAGTCATTCTGACTGGTGTGAGGTGGAATCTCAGGGTTGTTTTGATTTGTCTATCAATACTTTTAAGTATATAAACTATTATGGTATAGTTAATATAGAATAAAATGTACATATCTTACCCAGTTTGTGAATTTCAACAACAGTATTATCTTAATTACTTGATACAAAATATAGAAAGAATCTCTTAATCATTCAGAGCCTTTAGACTCTTTTCCTACCATGCTGTTGTGTCTTAAAATCACCTTGAAATTTATAAATCTTTTTTTTTTTGATTCTGTACAAGTGGAACAAAATACTCTGCTATGCCCAGCTTCTTCTGTTTATAAAATGATTTGTGAGATTTACCCATGTTATTGAGTATATTGACTAGCATGTTCCTTCTATTGCTGACATATATATATATATATATATATATATATATATATATATATATATACATGACACATATATATGTATATATATTCATATTTTATCTGTGTTCCTCTGATAGTTACATGGCTATATTTTTGTTATGAATAAGGCTGTTTTAAACATGTAGTTTTCTTGCAAACTTGAATTTCATTTCAGTCAAGTAACTAAGATTAATGGATCATGCATAGGTTAGATTGATGTTTAACTTTAAAGAAACTGTGAAATAGCTTTTTAACGTATGTTACACTAAACACCAGTGATGTGCGAGTCCCAGCTGCTTTATATAATAACTGACATTTGGGTTATACAGGATTGACTTTAGCTCCTCCATGTGTGGAATGGAATTGAATCCACTATAGTTTAAACTTGCATTTCTTGTCACTAAAGATTATTGAACATTCTTTATCAAGGTACTCATAAAATTTATTCCTTAATCATTTAAAGGTTTAGGTCATTTGTTCTTTTTTTTTTTTTTTTTTTTGAGACAGAATCTTATATGATCCAGGTCTTTTTTAAAAAAAAATTTAAACTTTTTATTTTTTTGTGAATTTTACTTCATGTACCTGACCTACTCATCTCGCTGCCCCTTTGTATACAGTCTCCACTTTTGCACCTTTCCAAAGGAAAAAAACAATAAAAACACATGGGAGCTGCAATTGTGTCACAGTGTGTCATGCGGTATATCCTTTGCACACACATCTTTGTTTGCAAATGATCATTCCAATGAGCCATGGGTCTAGCTTGAGGTCTGGCTTCTGCTATGTTATCAGTGTTGGATCCTCACTGGGACTCCTCTATGATAGCCTGTTGTTGTCCTGTGTCACGAAGATGCTGAAGCTGTGGATCTGCAGGTCCAGACCCTTCCCATGCTGTAGCAGGTCATAGATAGGGTAGATGTTGGGGTGGGCCAGCTCAAAGCATTGGATCTGGGCCTTGGTAATAGCTGAATTGGTCAGCCCACCAGCTCTCCTGCATCTACCCCACCACAGTAAGATCTCCAGCACTGCCCTGACTATCTTGCTCTGAGTTGAAGCTGGGAAGGGGCAGGGCCAGATCTCAGGCTCTCAT
The DNA here is from genome assembly GCA_902729485.2 of Mus minutoides. NCBI lineage: Eukaryota > Metazoa > Chordata > Mammalia > Rodentia > Muridae > Mus > Mus minutoides. The sequence continues at coordinate 43,441 of CACVCL010019240.1, read as the reverse complement.
CCACCCCCATGACACCAGGGCCAGCTCTATTGTGCTGCCAAGGAGAGGTGCAGGACCTGCTCTCCCAAATGCTGTAGCCCTGTGAGGGATGGTGCAAGCTCACCCTCAGGTGATTTCAGGCCAGCTCAGCACAGTACTCAGATATCAACTTGGCCTCAGATAGCCCAGACTAGGCCTTTGTTGTCTGAGCTTTATGCCCTTTGATGGGAACAAGGGCCTCTGATATCAACTCAGACCCTAGCTTTGATAGAGCCATGGAGCTAGACATGTCACTGGAAGCAACATGGTGCTGGATGTCAGTCTGTGGTTCATCTTAAAACACTTGTAACTGCATTATGGTAGGTACCCCATTTCCCTTAATATGTGTATATCTAGTTTTCCCAGTACTAGTCATTCTTTCTCCTATCATATCTCAGCATCCTTACTGAAAATAAACTGATCATAAATATACATTTCTAAATTCTTCAATTATGTTTCATTTATCTACACAATCTTTATGACAGTACTGGTGTGTGTGTGTGTGTGTGTGTGTGTGTGTGTGTGTGTGTGCATGAGCAGCTCTCCCTGTGCTTGCCTGTGGCCACATGTGTAGAAAGCAGAGGTTTTTGTTAGGTGTATTCCTCTACCCATCTCCATCTTACTTTTGAGAGGGCCTTTCACTAAATCTGAATCTGGCTGTTTTGTCTAGTCTAGCTGATCCGTGAGCTTCAGGATCTGCCTGAAACCCACGAGCATTTGGACTACAGTTGTGAGCTGCTGTGCCTAACTTTTACATGGGTGGTGCAGATCTGAATTTAGGTGTTCATGCCTATGCAACAAAAAGCACTTTATCCACAGAGCAATCTTTCTGGCACTACCTTACTGTAGCTTTGCAACACATTCTGAAACCAGGAGTTGAATTTTTCTAATCTATAGCCTTTCTTTTTGGTTAATTACATTTACTGGGTCTCCTAGGTCCTCAACATAAGCATGGAAACATTTTTCTTTTTTTTTTTGAGACAGGATCTTGCTATGGTCTTGAACTCAAAGGCTCAAGTAATCATTGTCACACCTTGCTTTCCTAAGAAACTGAGACTACAGGTGAGTGCCACCTTACCTGATATAGAAACTTTTGTCTTAATGCTATTCCTGATCTTAGTGCAATCAGATTTCCTATTTTACCACAAAGTTTTTGAAAGATAACCAAACTCCTCGAGGGAGTTCCCTTCTGTTCTTAGCTTGCCGTGACTTAACCTTGGGTTTTGAATTTTGTAAAACACTCTTCTGCAGCTACGGGACTACGACTTTCATTTTTGTTCCATAAATGTTATGAACTCTTGCCCTGTATTACATTTCATCCTCTGTGGTCATGCTAATTTTCTATATTGCAAACTTTGATTTGCCAATATTTAAGAATTTAAACATCTATGTTTATGAAGAATATTGGTTGGTCTGTGATTTTCTTATAAAATGCTATTGGCAAATTTTGGTACTAAGATTATGTTGAACTCATGAAACTGCTGTTTTTCTGAAACAGGGTAGCACTGGAACTCTTTACCTAAGGTGTTGACGAAATTCATTAGTACAGCCGTATGTGCCTGGAGTTCCCTGTCAGGGTTTTGGTCACAAATTCAATGTGTTCTGTACTGAGTTACTTGAATGTTTTATTCCTTCTGTGTCAACTCCTGCTTTGCCTCCCACCCTTCCTCCCCTTGGTCTTACACACAATGGCAAATGTCACTGAGTTCTCCAACTTCATGGCAGTTTTGGCAATTTATTTTTTAAAGTTGTCTGTTTCATTTTAGTTATTACTAGCATAAGTAACCCAAGTATCTCTTTAAATTCAACATAGTTCTATTAGCACTGGGACTATAATAGTTTGTAAGTTTACAAATACATAAACAAAGCCGGGCGTGGTGGCGCATGCCTTTAATCCCAGCACTCGGGAGGCAGAGACAGGTGGATTTCTGAGTTCCAGGCCAGCCTGGTCTACAGAGTGAGTTCCAGGACAGCCAGGGCTATACAGAGAAACCCTGTCTCGAAAAACCAAAAAAAAAAAAAAAAAAAAAAACCAAAAAACAAATACATAAACAAATGATAGATAAGAAAAAGGAAATGTGTAATACATAGCAGAAAGATATATGTACAGAAAGAGCAAAAATAATCCAGGGGTAAAGGGAATTACAAGATATGGTGAAAAATACCACGAGGAACATAGAGAATACAGCAGGGTGTTCAAGAAGAAAAGTCAGAATCAAGATATGTGGTGAGTCAGTGGTCAGATCTACAAGTTTGTCAAATTTATGGCAATACAACAACAAATCCCAAGATCCCAAGGTTGCATACTTGTGTAGGCCTGCAGTCAGCTGCTTCTTTCCCTGGCACATCTTATAATGAAAAAATATAACATGACCTCACTTTCATAAAATAATAAATTCACAAATTAAAAAAACTTAAATGAGGTTAAAACATCCAAAAGATAAAAAGCAGCCTCACATTCCTTTAGATTTTGTACTGACATTTACCATCATATATGCATTCCTATTCTGTACACTGTGATCTGTAGTTTGCTTTTTCTTTTGGACAAATATGACCCAGATTCCATGGACATATGCAATAGAATGTTTTAATGGGTCAAGAGTATTCTATTATATGCACACACTGTAATTGTCTTCTGTTCTAGTGCTATTATACACCATGAGAATGTAATAGAAACATGATTGTCAACAATATCCTTAGGAATCCTTTTTCCTTTTAAGTGCAACAGAGGATATGCTTATATTAAGTCAGGTTGAACAATTATCGCCCTCACACCAGTGGTCACAAAGGAATTGTATTTCCACAGTCCTGTCAATACCGGTAAGCAAAAGATCTGTTAATTGGGTATTTTTCTTGGATAATGTCATATTTGGACAATTTTCTCTTTTTCTCAAAGTCTTACTTATAGGCCCAAGATGACCTCAAACTCCTAACCCAGTGACTAGAGTGCTGGGATTACAAACATGTGCCACCTCTCTGTAGATTTTTATTATTTAGGTGTTGAAATTTCTAAGAGCTGTATGTTGGGAATATTTTTCTTTCTTTTTGCAAATGTTACAAATATATTTTTCTATTTTTTTTTCAATTTTTGTGGATGCATTACAACTTTTGTTATTGTAGTTTATTTCATACCTGGAAAAGGCCATTCTAATCACAAGGTGTACTGGCTAGTTTTGTGTCAACTTGACACAGGTTGGAGTTATCACAGAGAAAGGACCTTCAGTTGAGGAAATGCCTCCAGGAGATCCAGCTGTAAGGCATTTTCTCAATTAGTGATCAAGGGGGAGGTCCCCTTGTGGGTGCTGCCATTTCTGGGCTGGTACTCTTGGTTCTATAAGAGAGCAGGCTGAGCAAGCCAGTAAGGAACATCCCTTCCATAGCCTCTGCATCAGCTCCTGCTTCCTGACCTGCTTGAGTTCTAGTCCTGACTTCCTTGGTGATGAACAGCAATGTGGAAGTGTAAGCTGAATAAACCCTTTCCTCCCCAACTTGCCTCTTGGTCATGATGTTTTGTCCAGGAATAGAAACCCTCACTAAGACAAATGGTTACCAATATATTCACCTTGATTTTCTATTTAAAAATATTGCTATTTATACGAATCTGTGTCTTTATGTAGGTAGGTGTACATGAGTGCAGATGTTCTCAGAGGCCAAAGGCATCAGATCCTGAGAGCTGTAGGTACAGGCCAATTTGAGCAGCAGGACCTGGCTTCTGGGACCCGAATAGAGTGGGTCCTCTGGGAAAGCAGCGAACACTTCTAAACACTGAGCCATCTCTCCACAACGGATTTTCTCTTATTTTTAACAGTTTAAGTGTTCATCTAGCATTTACTCTTGTGTAAGAAATAAAGCTTTTCTTCAATTGCTAGTCATCTCTCCAGTCTTCTCACTTACCAGTGATTTTTTTTTTTTAACGGATACTTTCACTGGTTACAAATGATTTGATTTGATTCCAGGATCTGGGGAAACCGTAACACCTAATTGAATTTACAGAACTAGGGGTTAAGATTATCTATAAAAATGCTGCGGCACTTGATATAGGAGTGTTCAGCAAATTGTTACTGTCAATGTCACACACACACAGGACTTCTGCTTTCTCTATTCTGATCGTGAAGGAGTCTCCCACGTACCTCTTTTATATAACCTACCCATAATAGTATGCACCATCATTTCTAGAAAAAACGGTGACAGCTCAGTTACCACTCTAACCAGAGACCGGATCTAGTCATCTCCGGGATGTTCATGAGAGGGTAAGATGATAAGCTGTGCTTCATAATGCACTGTGGCCATCCAAGGCCACAGTAAAGAAGCACTCAGCAAGCATGGGTATAGAGGACATGCCGGTTTCTCCCATCGCCTACCCTGAAATGCTGAAAGCCTAGTTTATCTCAGCCTTTAGGTCACAAAATATTATCAAAGCTGTCACCAAGTGTCAATTTAGTTTGCAGCCTGGAGACCAGGAGCTCACCCTGTTATATACCCCTAAGAGCAGGCGGGCCGACAGGATGGGACTGGGGCAGGGAGGAGGTCCTGACCTGACTTCCCTGGTGGCAAGCTGAGTGCAACTCCGCACTTGCAGGCTGACTGGGTGCCAGAGCCCGGAAGATCCGCCCAGCAGGCACGATGATGACATGCAGGCGGGGACAGAGGTGCCGGCGAAGAGCACCCGTCCAAGCCCTCCGAGAGGGAAGTGTGACAAGGGCGCAGAGTCCCTCAGCCCACCGGGAGTCGGGCGTGAGATGACATCTGCCGTTCCCCGGGCTCCTGGGCTTCGGTGCGGCCCACAGGGACGTCCCAGAGTGGCATCCTCACTTTTTTTTTTTTTCCCACAGTAGCAGCGGCTGCCCGCGCAAGTGTCGGCCGGCTCTCCTTCCCCAACGGCTCCGACCTTGGGCGGCGCGCGGTGCCGATGACGTAGGGAGGGGGCGGGACTTCCTGCCTCGCGCGCCGCCGCGGCTCGGGACGCGGTCCGCTTGGGAGTGGCGGGCGGCGGGCTGAGGGGGCGGTGTGTCGGCCGAGGAGGCCGGGCCGGGGAGGAGGAGCCGGGCTCGCAGCCGCCGCCCTCTCGGCCCACGGAGTTTCCCGGGCTACCTCAACCTTCCCTCCAGGCTTGGGTGCCCTTGCGGACGGCCCGGCTCGCCGACTCGCCTCCAGCCCCGCGGCGGCAGCGGTCGCCTGGACCGCTCCAGGCCCCACACCCCAGCCGGTGGGACCGTCCCGAGCCCTCGGCCCCAATGCCTGGGCGAGCAGAGCGGAGTGGGTGGCGGTGGTCGGAGCTGTGCCGGGGGCTCCCGGGGGCGAGCGCGGCTGCTGTGCTGGGGCGAGCTGCGGGGACCGAGTGTGAGTTTGGTAAGTCACCTCTTTTCTTTTTAGGCGTGCTTGGAATCGTGCGGCACTCCTCCTCCGCGCCCGTCCTTGAACCCGGGTTTTGTTTCCTGGGGAAGCGGTGTTAGCGCGTGTTAGGAAGGCAGGCCCTGAGATGAGTTCTGGATGCAGGGTTTCTTCTTCTTCTTTAAAGCACGTGAAACTCCTTTCGGGGCTCTTTGGTGCACTGCGGCACGGTAGCCAGCGGAGTAATGGGGTTAGTGTAAAGCACCTCCAGTTTCATTTGTGGTGAAAAACCTACGCTGTCATCATCTTCCTTGTCCTTAAAGAGAGTTGTAGCAGTGAGGTTTGCGGATGTTGCTGAGGTAAGGTCTGAAATGTGGGCAGTGTATTTTGGGCTTGGATCTTTGGCAAGTTCTTAGTCCAGTTTCTTACTATGATAAAAAGACTCTTTTTTTTTTTTAAATGCCCTAAAGGGCATTTAAGTGTCTTTAAGTCTTTGCTTACTTTGTAATTATCAGGCCATTTCCTTCTCAAAGATGTTGAGGATCAGGATAAATTTATTCTGATTTTTTTTAAATATGTAGTGAATTTAGTATATGTTCAGGCTGTTAGTATAAAGTACTAAACTGAGATTTAAAGTACCGAGTAGGTTGTTAAAGCCGTGCTTCTGTTACCAAGCAACATCATCGTAAACAAGTGTAATATTCAACTAGAACATAAGTAAATGTGGCCTGTTCAGCTGAGTTTGGAGCTCTTCAGATTTATGCTTTTAGTTTATGCTTTTAGGTGGTTACATTTGTCGCCTTTTGTAGTCAGATTTGATTTCAAATAAATTTTATCTAGAATTATTAGAATACTTTGATTTTTTTGTTGTCACACAAGACTATGGAGAGTTGTAAATGGATTTGAGTTCTTTTTGGTTGTTACTTATCCCAGAGTACGCTGGGTATTTCTCTTTGAGTATTTCTTTTCTAGCGAGATAAAGTGTGCAAGCTGTATTTAATAATATTCTTAAATAACAAGATGATAGCAATTTAGAGTTACATCCATTTGAGAGATTGTGAAACAGAACAAGTTTTTAGGCCTTGGGTTAGCAGCAGCCTTGGTCTACACTTGTTGAACCCTTAGAGATACAACTTGAATGGTAAACTAAGTTTTTAATTTAATTTACTTTATTAAGTGTTCTATTTGGTGGGGAAAGCATTTGAGACAGGGTCTAGCTTTGTATCCCAGACTTGCTTTGAATTGGCAATTTCTTTGCCTCAGCCTCCTGAATTCCAGGACAGAATGAAAATGAGGCTATAAGCGCTCCAAGGTATGGTTGAGGAGAAGGGTTTATTGTAGTTGTGAAGGAGAGAAAGGCCAGAGGCAACAAGAAGGGCCTAGACTGAACATGGCCAACAGAATAGACCAGGCCATGAGAGGAGAGAGGGGGGAAAGGAAGGAAGCAAGAGGTCCAGGAGTGGATTGGAAAGCAGAACCAAGAGTGCAGAGAGGAAGTCGTCAGGTTGACTGAGGTTGTACAGGAAAGAGAAGCTGGGGGAAGGAAGGGAAGCCCAGGGGCTGGAGAGGGTTAGGGGAGAGTGTGCCAGCCAGGAACACTCTGCTGCAGGTACTTGTGAGTAGGCATTGAGGGAGCCTAGAGGCTAACACACATCTTGACATGCTAATAGGCATCTCAGGATCAGGTTAATGCCGCAGCCTTGGGTCTCTTTTGCCAGAGATAAGAAGAATGAATTAAGTCCCTGAGGTTTTCTTTCTAAATGCCAAACTTTGGGAAAAGGAATTTCTTGGGACCTAACTGGGACCACAAGCCTGAGTGATTGACTTAAATGATCGTTTTGTTGTCATTCACCCTTATATTATTTATTTATTTATTTATTTATTTTTTGTTGTTGTTTTAAGTTGAAGCTTGGTCTTGTAATTTTGCTCAGGATGATCTGGAAGCCACTATAGCTTCCTTCCTCATTGACTTTTTAACATCTGGCAATTCTTGTGGCTCAGTCTTACCAGTGCTGAGACCACCATGACATCAAATTGTAAATGTGACCAATGATATCCTTAAAGTCAAACTATTAGCAATAAGAATGGATTTTATATATCCTTACTAAAAATCTGTTGATTTCATTTTAGTTTTCACTTACTGTGTCCTTCAAATGCTGAGGTTGGCATAATGAACCATTGAGCAGTGCTGGCGTTATTGGCAGTTGTGAGCCCACCTGTGTAGTTACTGAGCCTTGTGGTGTCTTCTGAGAGGAGTAGCGCTTTAACTGCTGAGCTACCTCTCCAGTCCCTTCCCATCACAACTGGATTCTTAACTTACAGTGACTAATTCAAAATTGTCTCACCATGGCTTCCCAATCTCTTATTCATTATGGAAAAAGTGCCTTTGTTCAAACTTGTTTTTTCTTCCATTATCCTTTAAACCTGCTTTCCCCTTCCTGTATCAGCCTTAATTTCTTTCTACCCTGCCCCGATTTCTCTTCTTCCTCCTCCTCCTCTTCCTCCTCCTCCTCTTCTTTCTTCTTTTTTAAAAAAACCAAGCAATTAAATTATACCTTTTCTACCTTTTCTATAAGGTTCAATTTAACCATGACATTTGAAATTCTACAGTATGTATTTGTGAATCACACTTATTTGATATTTTGACTGGTCTTGTCTTCCTAACTAGATTAATCTGTTTCATGAGCAAATCCTTTGTTTTTTTAAACAGAAGTTGTTGAAGGGTTGTTTCTTGACTGACACATGCTCATTTGAATCCCTGACTCTTCCTATAATATAGTAGAAATCAGAACATAGCAGTAAATTACAAGATGGAAAATTAAAGAGTTGGGGGATCACTGGAATCAAAAGGGAAGGTTTTGTTCCTAGAAAGTATGAATGAATATTTGAGAATTTCCCATGGCATTAGCATCACTAAGAACTCCCTCAGGAATTCTGGCTCTACTCCCATAGGGCATGGCGAGTTTGGTCAATTTCCTGGTTCTTCCCTAGAAGAACCTTAGTTTTAAAATGTGAGCCCCTTTAATCTTCCTTTTGTTTTTTCCCTCTTGCATCCTCCTGGTCTCTCTCCATCTCATTTCACATCTTTCCATTCTACATTCTACGTTTTGCTCAGTCAACACTTAGTTTATGAGACCGTGTCAATACTTTAACCTGCTCTCGTAAGTTAGCAGTCCTCTGAAGTTCATTGCCTGCCTGTCTTCTGTCAGGACTACCCTTTGTGGGTCACAGATCACTGACTGCCATGTCAAGTGCTATTTCTGTTTTGTTTGCGCAGTATTCTAGGAGGAGAGAAACCAAGGAAGCTAGAAAATGCTCCATTGTTGTTTTCTGTATTTTATGACTTTAAAGTACCTTAAGAATTAACATTTAGAGCTAGGAGGAACCTAAAGTCTGACCTTTCCTTTTTGGAAAGTACTCAAACTATGACTTTTAAAATTGTAGGTCACTTTAAAAAACTTGCCATAAATCACATGTCTGATGCTTATAGCATAGAGTGGCTTTAGGTGAAGGTATAAGAAGGTGAAGTAGGATATTGGAATATTTTTATAAATCTTCTTGGGTTCAGTGTTAGGTGATCTTACCAGCCTAGCTTCTAAGTTGTTGCTCAGTAACAGGGTTGCAATAAAACATAGCAACTGTTGAACACTATAGGGATTTCAGGGCACAGTCCTAGCTCTAGTGTTCACGTTCATCTCTCATCTACATCACATTTTATTTTAAATCAGACACAGTGTCAAAGAGCACACAATATATGACCTTGAATATATTTTTCAGGGTGATGACATAACTTCTTGTACATTATTTTTCAGAGATGCATTATAAGTGTTTTGAATAATAGTGCATATAAAGGATATCTGAAAAGACTGGATCAAATAAAAAAATCAGTAGAAAAGCTATTAACATCAGTTTTCTCTACAGCTTATATTGTTTATATTTAGCTAGCTTATATTGCTAGCTAAAAATGGAGTGAAGTTGAAATATACTTTTTCTTGTGACTCCCAGAGTTACATGGAAGCCATAGATCAGTAAACATAATTTCATAGGTTGTGGTTTTGTGAGAAGAGAATCAGTCCAGGAGACCAGCTTGAGTGGGTGGTTGCCCCCTCCCCCCCTTTGCACTTAACACAAGCTAGAGTCACCTGGAAGGAGGGAGCCTCAATTGAGGAATTGCTTATATTAGATTGGTCTTTAGGCAAGCCCTGTAAGGCAGTTTCTTGATTAGTGATTGATATGGGAGGGCCCAGCCTACAGTGGGTGGTGCTTCCCCTAGGTAGGTGATCATGGAATGTGCTGAGCAAGCCATGAGTAGCAAGCCAGGAAGCAGAGTTCCTCCAAGATCTCTCTGCTTTGATTCCTGCCGACTTCCCTCAGGATGGACTGTTGTTACCTAGAAGTATATACACTGAAGTAAACCAGCTGGTATAGTGGCTCTCCCTTTTAATGCCAGCACTGGGGGTAGAGGCAGGTGGATCTCTATTGAGTTTTAGGCTAGTCTGGTCTAGATACTGAGTTCCAGGCCAGCCAAAGCTATATAGTGAGGCTGTTTCAGAAAACAACAAAGAAACAAAATCTTTGCAAAGTTATTTTGGTCAATGTTTCATCATAGCAATAGAAAACGAACTAAGATAGTAAGTCCCTTAATCTTCCTTCCTCTGTTTCTCATTTGAAAAATAACTCTTTGAAGACTTTGAAAAATTGTATGCAACTTATATTTTTGCTGTTAATTGGTTTAATCAGTTATTTGATTTTTTTAAATTACATGTCCTACACTATATTAGACATTGGGGAAATGGAGAGTAAGGCTAGGCTGTCTTAAGTGCCTTATTTTCTACTATCTTAAGCACCATATTGTCTGCTGGGAAGATGGATGAAGTAATTTATGATTTAACACAGTAAATGGTATAAAGATAAATGTGAATATATTTTGGGACATATAGGAAAGAGACCTGATACAGATCTACAAGTAGAATACACTATAATTTAGTAAAGTATAGCTTGAGGGTGAATACAGATATTTTCAACTTGGACTAGAGGGAGTTAAGTCAGGTAATACTATGGAGGAAGTTTCTGGGAGACAGGGAATCAGGAGTCACCAGCAGTAGTGGTAGTAAAGATCTTGGATATAACCGATAGGGGAAAAATGTATGGGATTGGACGGGCTAAAAACCTGCATGCAGTGTGCAGATGAGACAGTGGTGAGGAAAAATAGGTCCGATCTTGGAAGCCAAAGAAGTGTATATCACATGTGTTTACTGACTGAAGTTGTTACTCAAGAAATATTGACACTGTAGCACTATCTGAACGTGCTAATGAAGACAGTTAAGCCTTTGGTTAGCAGTAAAGCCAAGGGAAGAGTTACCAGCTACATAGCTTTATGTAAAAGTTACTTAAATTTTTTTTTTTGGTTGTTATTACTGGGTGTTTTTGTTTTGTTTTTTGTTTGTTTGTTTTTTGTTTTGGTTCCTCTACTGGCTAGTTTTGTGTCAACTTGACACAGCTGGAGTTATCACAGAGAAAGGAGCTTCAGTTGGGGAAGTGCCTTCATGAGATCCAGCTATGGGGCATTTTCTCAATTAGTGATCAAGGGGGAAAGGCCCCTTGTGGGTGGTGCCATCCCTGGGCTGGTAGTCTTGGGTTCTATAAGAGAGCAGGCTGAGCAAGCCAGTAAGGAACATCCCTCCATGGCCTCTGCATCAGCTCCTGCTTTCTGACATGCTTGAGTTCCAGTCCTGACTTCCTTTGGTGATGAACAGCAACATGGAAGTGTAAGCTGAATAAACCCTTTCCTCCCTAACTTGCTTCTTGGACATGATGTTTGTGCAGGAATAGAAATCCTGACTAAGACCGTTTCCAAACAGTGTTCTTAAACCGTTGTAGGTATCAAAGAAAGCATATCATAGTTAATGTTATACTGTTTTTCATTCATTCTCATGTTAGAAACTCTTCTGATATATGTACCTTTCTCCTTATCTCCTTCCATACTTTTAATTTTTATCTTTCAAGATTGATCAGGGATTGGAGAGATGACTTAGGAGTTAAGATCATGTGTTACTTCTGTAGAAGACCTGGGTTTGATTTCCAGAACCCAAATGGTTCACAACCATTAATAACTCCAGTTCCAGGGGATCTGATACCCTCTTCTGACTGTGAGGGTCAGCATGCACATGGTACACATACATACAGGCACAATGCTCTCACATATAATAAATACATATAAATCTAATATATATATATATATATATATATATATATATATATATATATATATATATATATATATATATATATATATATGTGTACACACACATACACACCCTTTTTTTTTTAACTGGTTGGCTTTGTGTGTCAACTTAACATAGGCTGGAGTTATCCAGAGAAAGGAGCTTCAGCTGGGGAAGTGCCTCCATGAGATCCACCTGTAAGGCATTTTCTCAATTAGTGATCAAGTGGGGAGGGCCTCTTGTGGGTGGTACCATCTCTGGGCTGGTAGTCTTGGGTTCTATAAGAGAGCAGGCTGAGCAAGCCAGGGGAAGCAAGCCAGTAAGGAACATCCATCCCTCCATGGCCTCTGCATCAGCTCCTGCTTCCTGACCTACTTGAGTTCCAGTCCTGACTTCTTTGGTGATGAACAGCAACATGGAAGTGTAAGCTGAATAAACCCTTTCCTCCCCAATTTGCTTCTTGGTCATGATTCAGGAATATAAACCCTAAGACACACACACACACACACACACACACACACACACACACACACACACACATATATATATATATATATATATATATATATATATATATATATATATAATTTAAAAATTGATCAAAATTTTTGCTTTTTTTACATGGGTGATATTTCACATTTTCTGTTAATGAACATGTTGAAGTATCCCTTTAAAAATATGTATTACTAAATATATATACTATATAGTATAGAGCATATTATGTTTTATATATGTATATATAGTATATATTATTGTAAAAATTCTTTTTATGTTCTGGATATTAAAACATTAGAGATCACTTGCAAAGAGTTTCTTATATTTGTGGCATGGCTTCATATCTTTTCTAGTATATTTTGAAGTGCCAAAGTTTTCAATGAAGTCCAACTGATTTATGTGTGTTCATGTGTATACTAGTCTTTGTTATATATAAAGATTTGTTTTGGTGAAGTCTAATTCTAGTTTACCAAGATTTTCTGTGTGGGTTGTTTTTTAAATCTTTCATTTACATATAGGATCTAAATTTAAATAATTATGTATGTATAAGTTTAAGGTTCAAGCTTTTTTTAAAGTCGCTGTCATATTTCCTAGTATTTGTTAAGAGACTATTCTTTTTCTTTAAGTTGCCTTGACATCTTAAAGACATTGTAAAAATATCAGTTGAAGAAACAGCAATGTAAATATTTATTTTTTAAGCTTTCTGTTAATAAATATATCTATCCTTACTCTAATACCATACTCAGATGGCACACTTTTTATGATTGTGTGTGTGTTTATATTGTGTATGTGTAGGTCAAAGATTGACCAGTGTCTTTCTTAATAGCTCTCTGCCATATATATATTTAGATAGAGTCTTTTACTGAACAGGGAGTTCACTAATTTGGGTAGACTGGCTGTCCAGAAATCTCCAGAGATTCTTCTTTCTCCATTTCTGGATTACAGGTGTTCATCATTGTACCTGGCTTTTTATGTGGGTGCTGGGCATCCGAACTCATGTCCTTAATGCTTATAGAAATGACAAGCACTTTCTGTTTTCTATCTTAAACTAGTTTTGTGGTCCAGTGTATGGTACATCCTGGAGAATGTTCCTGTGTGTTCACTAAGAATGCATATTGAGTATGGTAGCACACCTGTAGTCCCAGCATTTAGGAAACTGAAGCAAGAGATCACCTTGAACTGTGTAAGGAGTTCTCAGCTAGCCTTATTCAATAGTGAGAGTCTCTTGTAAAATTTATTTATATATTTTTTTAGTGGAATAGTCTTTGGGTGGAATATTCTGTCAGTTATAATCATGGTAATTAATAAGGTCAGTCAACTCCTATATTCTTAAATATTTTTTTGTCTTACTTTGACATTCATTGAAGTCTTTTTAATTGTCTTACTCCCTTTCCTGTATGTTGGGGTTCTGTTAGACAAATAAACATTCATCGTATGTGGTATACTGATCCTTTTGTCATTATTAAATATTAGTATAGAATATAATTAGTAATATTTCTTGTTTTATATTCTGTTTGTCTTCAGTAACTATTCTAGCATTATGATTACTATTTGTATGCCTTAAATTTTTTGTCCCATTTCTTTTAACATGTTTATGTCTTTGAATCAAAGAAATATTTCATAAACAACACATAGTTGTAGAAAAAGTAAATCAGTTTTGCATTCTCTATCCTTGGAATGGAGTTCACTAATATTTAGCACAATTGTTGATATTGTGGATTTATTCCATTTTCCCGTTTTCTATTTGTTTTATTTTTTATTTTCCTTTCAGTAAGTTTAAAATATTGTTTAGTGTACCTTTCAAACTGTTTTTTATTGTATTTTAATGTTTTTTCTAGAAATGACAATATTTTATTATAGCAATCTTTCAGAATAATGCTAAATTCTGTTAAATTACATAACTTCCCTCCGATATAGCTCTTTTTATACTATTGTCATACATATATATTATAGTTATGCATATTATAAGCCTAATAACCATACAGTGTTATAGTTATTTCTTTATGTAATTTAATGTCTTTAAATAAAATGACACACTCTACTACTGTACCTAGGCCTATTTATTTTTATGGTTGGTTTCTTGCATCTGTATAGCTTTGTATTCAAACAAGAATTAGCTTGATGTGTTCAAATTGACCCATGGGTAGACCTGTGCGTGGCAAGGATGCATTTAAACACAGTCTATTTCAAGTCTGTCTTGGCTTTACTTTTCACTAGTATTCTTGGTTCTCTCTGTGTATACAGCTCTTCTGGATATGTGGATGACCTGTGCCTGCTCTGCTCTTTGGTATACATGTTTGTAGTTTTTGTTTTATCTAGGTTTGCGGGCAGTTTATCAAATCCCTAAGGTTCTCTTTAATTTCTAGGCCTTTGTAAAATTCCCAGTTGGTTCTTTTCTTGCCTTAAAGAGGCCGCTAATCTGAGACTTTGGGAACTATTGTCCATCTCTGCTTGAAACAGAGATCTCCACTTTAATTGACAATGCATCAAAAAACAGATTTTCTTCAAATAATGCTGAAAGTGTTTTCACTGTTACAGTCTGAACTATTTCACAGATCTGTCAGTGTAAAGCAATGGGAACAACCACATGGGAGAATACTGTGGAGTCAGGTTATTCTTATCCATACCAGTTGTTTTCATGATTGAACAATCAGACTGGTAAGCCTTTGGTTGGGTTCCAGAACACTGAAATGGCTGGGTTTGAGCTTTTTTTTGTGTAAAGGATTTGTAGCTTTATTCCTTTATCTTTGAACAATGTTAGATATTTATTAGTCACTTCAAATATGTATTGAGTTAATTTCTTGATTTTTCTCAACTATCAATTGTTTTGTGTTTCTTGCATTTGTTTCTTTTGTAATTTTTTAAAAATTAAAATATAATCACATCATCTTCCTTTTTTTCTTACTCTTCTTCCCTTCCAGTCCTGCCTGTGTAACCTTCCCCTCTTCACTCCATCTCAAAATCATGTTCTCTTTTTCTTTGTTGCTTTTACATATGTTTCTTGGATTTTTATATAAATGTAACATGTTATCCTATTTTTATCTGAAAATGTTTTCACTGCATAATTATTTTGACATTTATGCACTTATTATTCCTGAGTGATATTCCATTATATAAATAATACAATTTGTTTGTTTATTCACCACATAATGGTTTTGTGTTTAACTCTCAAAGCTGTTCTGAATAGTTGTATATATTTTTTAGAGGGATGCATGCTTTCATTTCTTAAGTGTGAATACCTATAAATGTATGGGCAGGATTATATAGTAAGAATAGGGTATGTGTTCATGTATGCACATGCACATATGTGTGTGTGTTCATTTGTGCATGTATGTGAATATGTGGTGAGACAAGAGATCAGCTTCTGGTGTTATCCCTTAAGAGGCCATTCCCCTTGTCTTTAGAGATAGTTTTTTTTGTTGTTGTTGGTCTAGTGTTCATATATGATTATATTTTGGTGTTATAGGTAAAACTTTATGTTCATTTTGAGTCTGTATTTGTGTGAGTTTAAGTTATATATCAAAAAAAAGGTAAAAGAATAAATAGCGATTATTAGAGAGAACCAGAAGATAGATAGCAAAGCATCCCATTGGGCACTCACAGTATCCCACAGAGATGGCTGGAGTAGCCTAGTTGACAGATCAAAAAAAGGTAACAGCATTAATTGGAGACCTATTCTCATATACTGGAACTTGACAGGGAAGCCTTATTGAGACAGTCATTTGGAGGTCATGGTTGAGGTCATGGGCAGGGCAGACCTTCCCCTTTGCCAAGGCTTCCAAACACAAATAGCAAGTATCATATATATAACACATCAAGTGGGTACTTATAAACAAACATCCAGCATAAATCAACTGGGGAAAATGAGGAAATCCTGGTGTTTTTGTTTTTTGTTTTTGCTCTCTCTATGGATGAGCTTTCTGTTTCCCACTGCAATATCCAAAAAATAAAATAAAATTGCTAAGTGTAAAGTATTATACTTGTTTGGCAGAGGGGCAAGTTTCATTATGAACAGAATGATTCAGATCAAAAGATGAGGACTGGCATGATGGCTTAGCAGGTACAAGTGTTAGACATCCAAGCCTGGAACTCACATGAAAAGTTGGATATGGTGTGCATCTGTAATCCCAGTACTAACTCCTGTGGGAAATGAAGGGTGCAAATGAGAACTGCCCAGACACTTACAGACTAGATAGATAGCCTAAAGTACACAGTGCAAAAGCAGAAACGGGACACCTTGCCTCCAGGTGGGAGGAAAGAGCCAACTCCTGTCTCTAGCACACACACACACTCTATACTGAAGGAAATAGTAAATACCTTCAAAAATCCGCAGATGAAGATGAATTAGCCGTAGTGATACTTTGTTGCAAATAGTTGTTGAGGATGTTATGTATTACAAAATGAGAGAACTGATTTTTAAAAGAAAACAGCTAGAAAATTTGAAGCTAGTGAGTTGATTTGGGGAGCAAATTTCCTTTTTTATCCATTCTAGGTCTTCCCTTCATACCAAAAGGGACCATAACAAATCAAGAACATACAAATTTGTCCCTACCCCCTTTTATTCTAGGGGATTGAACCTAGAGCTTAATACATGGTAGGCAAGAAGTGTACCACTAAGCTGTATCCCCAAGCCCAGTACAATTTTATGTGACATGGAACCTTGAGAAATGAAGAGCGAAATTAAACAGGGAAACCATGTGTTTATATAGTTATGCAGAAGTGTGATTGAGGGACAATGTATATCCTAATGGCAGGAAACCACGAGGGATTTAGCAAGGTTAGTTAGCTCAGGGTCTTCTTGATGCCTCTGTCCTCGTTCTCCCATCTAGATATAGGCAGGATCCCTGTTGAATGAGAGTCTTAAGACCTACATTAACTTAAGACTTACAGGGAGGTAAGATAATTGGTTTCTCCAATCTTAGTTAATTTTCTCTTGCTGTGATAAGACACAATGACCAAAAGCTACTTAGGGAAGAATTTCTTTGGCTTATAGTTCCAGAGGGATAAGAGTCCATCACAGCAGGGAGTCATGGTGGCCACAGCAGGAGGAAGCTGAGAGATCACATCCTAACCTTAAGTGGGGAGCAGAGAGACAAACAGGAATTAGGGCAAGGGTATATATAAACTCTTTAAAATCTGCCCTCAGTGATACACTTCCTCAGTATGACTGTACCACCTAAGCCTTTCCAAACAGCACCACCCACTGTGAACCAATGGTTGGAATACCCAAGCTCATGGAGACATTTCTCTTTCAAACCACAATCTGGGACAGTATGTGGGAAAAATGGTGTGGGAGGGGGTTATAAACCTCTTGGGTTCTGCTGTTTCATAGTGTCAGAGTACAGTATTGCAAGTAGAGAGTTACTGAATCCCATCATTAAGCTTCCGTTGTAGAGGGACTATATAAATTGAGCTGGAGTTATGTACTAAAAGAGACATTAGGACCTTGGATGCGTACTTGTGACTCAAGCAGTAAGTGAGCGATGAGAGGGCTAGTTGAACTTTTATTATGGGGGATGCTACTGTGGATGAGATCCTTGGCATGGTGAGGGAAGGTGAGGAAAAACACATAAGAGAGTGAGTGAGATGGGTCAGAGAAATGGGAGCCGATTGTGACATTCAGCTGCTGAGAGAAGAAAAAATTTAAATTTAAAAGATTGACAAAACGTGTGCATACAAAAATTAAATAAGTTTTTGCCTCCTAGTAGTTAGCATATTTTATTTTTATTTTTGGTTTTTTTCAGACAAGGTCTCATTATGCAGACCAAGCTGGTTTTGAACTCAGATTTGCTTGCCCCTGCTTCTGGAGTATTGGGATTAAAGGTGTTATGCCACCATGCCCAGCCTATTAGTATATTTTAAAACAGTAAATACTGCATGAAATGCCATACAAATTACCCTCTTGTTGGTTCAATCAAGATTGAAATGCTTTCATATTTTAAAGACATGTTTTTCATTGGCAAGAAAAGAATAATGACATTTTATTTTTATAATTTATAAGTCATATGTTACTATTTTCATGAAAAGAAATTACTAATGTTAGAAATTTTGGCCTGAATGATAAAAGTGATTTTTTTGCAGCATTTAAATAATTTAATTCTAATACTGTTGTCAAGTGCAGAGTTTTGCATTTATAGTGTTATAAAGTACTTACTATGTTTACCTCATATTAAGATTTCTTTAGAGTTTTTGCCTTTCAATTCTCCAAATGGATTATTGTATATAGCCAAACCACCTCAGTCCTATGGTCTTGGTATTACTGCTTATTTTCTAAACCATCCTTATATTTCTGTTGTAAAATTTGTATAATTTGAAAAGTTTTACCACAAGGTGTCATTGTAACCTATAAAAATAATTTCCTTGTAAACATGTGTAACGTCAGTTGTACAATTTTTATATTTCTTTGTTTTAAAAATACTTTTGTTTCATGTCTATTTACTAATTTTTAGGTTTTAAGGTATATACATGTGTGGAATTTTTGTAAGAAAAGGAAACGTAAAGTAGCTCATGTTCTTGTGTTGTTACATTTTTGCACAAACATATGTTTTCCACCCATAAATTTCTGTATCATCAGACTCAAAATCTGTGGAGTGTGTTGCTATAGAGATAGTTTGTTTGAAGGAAAGAATAAGGAGGAACAACAGCAGGTGGACATTTAAGGAACAAAATCCACGTTTTCAAGTCTTTGTTCCTGACAGAGTCAGCTTTAGAATTTACCCTTCTTGGGAAATTCCTTTGGAAGAAAGGTGGATTCTGAGTATTTTACTGTGGTGTTATTTACAGTTAACCAAAATGCTTTTGCAAAACTTATTATGCTTGATTTTTTTTTCACTCAGTCATTTTTTAGTATTTTTTTATGTGTGTGCATGCGTGTGCATATGTTTATGCATATCTATCTGGAGGTTAGAGCCTGACATCAGGTGTCTTCCACCTTATTTTTTGAAGTGGAGTCTCACAACTTGGAGCTCATTGAATGACCGGGCTGACTGACCAGCAAACCCCAGGAATCCTCCTGTCTCTGCCTCGCCAGGTCTGACAAATGCTACCACTCCCAGCTTTTTATGTGAGGGCAGACTGTCTGGACTCAGGTTCTCATGTTTCTGTGGCAAGCACTTTACTAACTATGCCATCTCTTATAGGCTTAAATTTTTCAATGACCTACTTTTAATGATGGGTCTTAAATGCTCTAACCTCCCTTCTAGCCCACCACCCAATAGAGATAGTGGAAAAGAAATGTTATTAGGATACTGGGGAAATGGACCTGTTTGGAAATTGTTCTTTGGAGCAAATCCCTTCTGCTTTGTCAGGTAATCAGCAGTTCAGTTCACAGGTCAGCAGTGGCACGACCTAGCAGAGACAGCCAGGCCCCAGCCGAATTGTCATGAGTCAGCAGGAGGGACCAGGACAACCAGGGATGGTCTCCAGGAGTTCTTTGCCATACCTCTTTCAATGAAGCAAAGATGCGAGACCAACAAGTGTTGCAAAGCTAGCTGTGCAAGCAAGCCAAGCCTCAGTCACTGTCTGTTGAGTCTTATTTATACTCCCTCCAAACATCGTATGTCCTCCATGGGTTCAAAACTCCAAAACTCCTTGTGAGTCTGTATCAGCTGACATCACTCTGCCAATTGGCCCAAGTCTGTGGAAGTGACAAGAAGCTGTAGGAACCTCTTGAGAAGTTGTTTGGTGTGTTTCTCTCTATGGAGTCCTGACAATAGGAGCTCAGCAGTACATGTAAGGTGGACCAATACATGCGTGTCTTTAGCGAAGAATCCTTCATCACTTGTCCTTTCACAGGCTTGCTTTAGCAAAACATCCTTTCACCTGTGTCTGCTTCAGCAAAACACCATGTTACAACTGACTTTCCAAAGAACCCTTAAGTTTCCACTTTAACCTCTTAACATTAAAATGAGATATTCTATTATGGTTGAAGAAAAGGCTGCCAATTTCTGTTAGCTCCCTTTCCTCTGTCTCCATATTCAAGACTATTTCCTGAACCACTTGTTGCTGTTATCACAGGTCAGGCCTTCATCATTTTTCTATACATTTGTGTACTTTGTCTTTTATTCCTTCTGGTTCCTTAATTTGGAAAGACTTCCACATGTGGAAATAATCTTTTCTAATTTTTTCTGGAGTACAAATCTGAACCTACCCTGGGTTCCCTCATCTATCTACAGCTTAAAATCTTCTACTAACTCTCTAATAATCGACAATAAACTGTGATTCTCTGCTCATAATCCTTAAGGCTTTGCCCTACCTGTCCAGGCACTGCCACACTGATGTTTGTCTCTTCAGTTCTGTGATTTGTACCTTTTTAAAAAATCTCTACCTTGGTTTTAGTTTCAAATTATTTTGGGGAGGTGTCTCTGATAAGTGGTTCTTCACTCTCTGCCCTCATACTACCTACAAATCTGTTTATTATTTTCAGGCTTTCTGAATTAATGTTTTGAAAAGTCAACATATGCAAATGGCAAAGTTTTAACAGTTCAGAGATGATTTGATGGTATATATATATTTTTTTTCATCTTGGTTAGTCTGCAGTTTCTGTTAATGTGTTGTGATGATTTGAATGAGAATGCCCCCCCCCCCGCCCCGACCCTCATATGTTTAAATACATGGTCCCCAACTGGTGGAACTGTTTGGGGAAGGTTAGGAGGTATGGGCTTGTTGCAGAGGTGTGTCACTGGGGCTGGGACTCTGAGGTTTGAAAAGCCCTCACCATTCCCATTTAGTTTTCTTTGCTCCTACTTTTGGGTAAGGCTGTAAGCTCACAGCTACTGTTTCAGTTTTGTACCTGCCTGTCTGCTGCCATACTCACTGCCATGATGGTCATGGACTCATCCTCTGCAATTGTAAGCCCCAATAAACTCTTCCATAAGTTGCCTTCATCATGAGGCAATAAAGAAACCGTGATATGAACATTTGTTAGCTTCCTGTCTTGATTTAAACAAACAAACAAACAAACAAACAAACCAGAGGTAATTAACTTTCAAAGAGAAAAGCTTTATTTTGGGTCATAGTTTGGAGTTTCTAAGCTACAGTTGGTTGGGCAGATCTACTTAGACCTTTGTCCAGTGGCAGTGATGGGTAGTGGGTGATGTAGCAAATGTGTCTAAGAAGCCAAGGAGAGAAGGGCTTGGAAGTGTATAACCCTCCTTAGTAGCATGCCTGTGATGACCTGAGGACTCCCATAAGAATTTGAAGGAGAGCCAGGCGTGGTGGCGCACGCCTTTAATCCCAGCACTTGGGAGGCAGAGGCAGGTAGATTTCTGAGTTCCAGGCCAGCCTGGTCTACAAAGTGAGTTCCAGGACAGCTAGGGCTATACAGAGAAACCCTGTCTCAAAAAACCAAATAAATAGATAAATAGATAGATAAATAGATAGATAAATAGATAGATAAATAGATAAATAGATAGATAAATAGATAGATAAATAAGATAAAAAATAAAAAATGATATGAAGGAATAGTAGGCAGCCTTTGTGTTTCAGCCATGTGGCATGGGACTGAGTGAAGGACTTTTTTTTACCTCTCAGTACTTCTGCCCTGGAAGGTCCTTTAACATAATCGACTTTGGGGGACGTTTGATATCTAAACTGTAGCTAACATGTTTGTTTCACTGACCACTATCACTTCTTTGAGGACTAGGTGTTCTTTTAATTTTATCTTTACTCAATGTACTGGCTAGTTTTGTGTCAACTTGCCACAGCTGGAGTTATCCACAGAGAAAGGAGCTTCGGTTGAGGAAATGCCTCCATGAGATCCAACTGTAAGGCATTTTCTCAATTAGTGATCAAGGGGGAAAGGCCCCTTGTGCAGTGGAACAATCTCTGAGCTGGTAGTCTTGGTTCTATAGGAGAGCAGGCTGAGCAAGCCAGGGGAAGCAAGTCAGTAAAGAACATCCCTCCATGGCCTCTGCATCAGCTCCTGCTTCCTGATCTGCCTGAGTTCCAGTCCTGACTTCCTTTGGTGGTTAACAGCAATGTGAAAGTGTAAGCCGAATAAACCCTTTCCTCCCCAACTTGCTTCTTGGTCATAATGTTTTTGCAGGAATAGAAACCCTGACTAAGACACATTGTTACCAGCATAGTGGGGTATTCCTGTGACAGCCTGACCATGTTTGGGGAGGTCTGTGGAAGGACTCTGGAACTTTGGGCCAGAAGATCCATTCAGTGTTAAGAACTGTGGGATGTTGTGTAGGAGCTTGGAAGATAATATTGAGAACAGTGCAGAAGATGGAGGCCTGGCTTGTGAAATTTCAGAGGGAAGATTAAAGACTTTTTTCAGGGCAATTGCTAGTTTGATTGTGAAGATTCTGTGGTTCTGGTTAGCTGGGGCTGCAGAATCAGCTGTGATTAACAAGATACCAGAACTACTAAAGGGAAAACTTTTCCTTACTGGGACTATTGATGCTGGTTAGCTGGAGCTAAGAAATTAGTAGTGATTAAGAAGAGACCAGCAGGTCCACAAAGTGAGTTCCAGGACAGCCAGGGCTACACAGAGAAACCCTGTCTCGAAAAACCAAAAAAAAAAAAAAAAAAAAAAAAAAAAGAGAGAGAGAGAGACCAGCATCATTGAGGTGACATCTTCTGGGAAGTGTTTTCTGAGAGCACGGAGGCTGTGTTCCAGAGATAGCCAGAGTTGTACCTTGTGCTGTGGCTGGACTTGGTAATATTACCAAGTTACCCAGATGGTACTGGTTTTGAAGGCATGAAGGGGTCACGCAGAGCAGCTGAGGCTCGGCACTGTGAGAGGCCATGGAAGGCCATTGGTGAAGGTGCAGCTTCAGTTGCAATTGATGTCCCAGGACTGGAGGGGTCATGCAAAGGAGTTGAGGCTTGGCACCATGAAGAGAGCCTATGAAAGGCTATTGGTGAAGCCTAGTTACAGTGGAAGACAGCAGCATTTTGGAGGTGCCAGTACCATAAGATGACCACCAAGAACAGCAGCAGCAGTGGAGTACAGGCAGTTGGAGCCTAGAAGACAAGGTGTGTGCTACAAAGGGCAGGGCTGGAGAAGTGACCCAAGCCCTTGGAGGAGCCCAGAAGATTGTGAGTTGGATCCCAGACATTGGAGAGTTGGAGTTTAATTTTTGCTTTTGATTGTGACTGTGCCCTGATATTTTTTCCCTCTTGAAGGAAGAAAACATTTTAGTGGAGCCCACAGTTAAAGGGTCTTTTCATTGTAAAAAGACTTTGGGTTTTAAAAGAGATGAATATTTTAAAGATATTGAAAATTTAAGAATATGTAAAGACTGTGGGACTTTTAAAGTTATTTAGATCTTGGGGATAAATAAGAATGTAAGGGTTGAGGCTTACTGGTGATGTGTTTGTGTTTCAAGTTGACAAAGGGTCAATTGTACTAGCTAGTTTTGTGTCAACTTGGCACAGCTGGAGTTATCACAAAGAAAGGAGCTTCAGTTGAGGAAATGCCTCCATGAGATCCAACTGTAAGGCATTTTCTCAATTAGTGATCAAGGGGGAAATGCCCCTTGTGGGTGGGACCATCTCTGAGCTGCCAGTCTTGGGTTCTATAAGAGAGCAGGCTGAGCAAGCCAGGGGAAGCAAGCCAGTAAAGAACATCCCTCCATGGCTTCTGCATCAGCTCCTGCTTCCTGACCTGCCTGAGTTCCAGTCCTGACTTCCTTTGGTGGTTAACAGCAATGTGAAAAGTGTAAGCCTAATAAACCCTTTCCTCCCCAACTTGCTTCTTGGTCATGATGTTTGTGCAGGAATAGAAACCCTGACGAAGACCCTCAACAAAATGTGTGGCATAAAATAGGCACTAAAAATTAATCTGTAGTCTGTGACTGTGGGCCAGCTCTTCCTTGCTGAGGAGCTGGCTTGAGTTGGTAGTCTGCATATTTTGGTATATCCCTCCAACTTTTATTATAAGTAGACTAGTCGGTACATGTTGTGTAGTCATTAATTATGCACTGCTTGATTACTATGTTTCTTTAAAAAGGTAAACAGTTTCTTTGTTTTGGTTCACCTTTCTATTGAAGATGACTTTTACTTCATTTATGGCTATATATTTTTTAAAATAGTTTTTGACAATTCTAAAAGATGTTTATGTCAATTTCAGTACAAATATAAATTTTTCATTGTAAAGTTCTCAAACTATGTTGTATAGCTCAGAAAAAATTATATTAGGATTTACTTAAATGTATTTCAGGATACATTAGATCATTGAGTAACATTTTGTGTATTAGCCCTGTGGTGCGAACAGAACAGACTGTAACACACATCAAAAGTGATGCTGGCTCATAATTTCCCATGTTATACATCACAGAGCCTATACTGAGAAACCTTGAAATGAATTTGAAGTATGATTATGTTAAGAGTCATTTTTGCATTTTAATTCACAATGTTAGATTTATAATTTATTCCAAATAAGCTTTTGAAGTTGACTGGTTACAGTATCTTACCAGAAATTTACCAGAGTTAAGTCGTAATGCAGTAGAAAGTGTGATTTAAGAAAATAATAATGTAATTCAGTGTTTGGTGGTTGATTACTAACCACTCAAATACATATCTTCTTCCTTTCCTCTTTCCCTGATTTCCCTTGTTTTTTCTCTAAATCATAATTATTGAGCTTGGCATGTTGCCAGGGCTCTGAAGGGTCTGCTCCCAGCTGCACTTCAGGTTCTGGCAAAGTGTCAAAATGTGACATTTATTCTCTTTACAAATCATGGGATGGATAGCCAACTGCCTGTAGAGTGCTTGGTCCAGAGTTCTTTGGATTTGGAGTAAATTTCGAATTTCTGTTTGTCAGTGAAGCAAATGCCTGATGAGGGTTATCACTAGACTTTTTAATATTTTGAAAAACAACATTCACTTTGGGGGAATGAAATATTTAAAGTATTGTTTTGAAATGTTCAAAGGCATAGAGCATGTGCTTTTTAATGAAATGTATTTGGAAGCTTTCCATAAGCATCAGCAGCTGTGCTTTTTGAATGTCTTGAATTGCCACACTTTTGGGCAGACATTGTACTATTCGCTGCTTTAAAAAGTTGAATGCCTGTGTAGGAGAAGATGTAATATGTAGGTCTGTAGATCTGGGCTCAGTCAAAAGTGGTCATAAGGACCTGTGTGTGCACATATAGCGTTGTTATAGTTGTAAAGGGACAAGGAAGTGTTTGGTTAAAAGTTGGTGTTAGTAGAACTAATTGCCTTTCAGAGACATCCTGAAGATACTCAATCACTAAGAGGCTCACTAAGATGCTTTACTTTTTCTTGTTATGGCTTAAATTATATGCTTATTTTTAATGAATCGTTTAAAAAATTTTAATTTTATGTGTATGAATGTTGCCTGCATGTATACAGTGTGGTACCTGCAGAGCCCAGAAGAGGGCATTGAGCTTTCTGGAGCTGGAGTTGGATATGATTGTTTGCCATCATGTGAGTGCTGGAAGCTGAATCTGGGTCTTCTGTAAAAACAGCTTGCAGTGTGTTATCTTAACTGCTGGACCCTCTCTCCAGCTTCTGAATTATGTACTTTAAAAATTTGCATTATGGATATATTTATTTGGTAAATTCTTTATTATAGATGCCTATGCATGCACGTGTATCTGTTTTGAGTGTCTAATAAATGGATAGGTATCAGAGTCACTGGTTGAAATTAAAGCTATATGACTAATCAATTTAAAATTATAGTACAGGTTTTGAGTTTTGATTTAAAAATTAAGAATAAATAGAAAGTTGGTGTTTTAGTGATCTGTGTTAGAACACAGTCTTTGAATAAAGCTCTGTGAGGAGATTCTGAAAACTTGTGAGAAAACTCCAAGTAAACAAGAAAAAAGTCTTGTAACCTCTGTTCCTCGATAACCTGGGCTGTTCTAGGAATGTGCTTCTGCGTTCCTCCCAGGTGTGATAAATAGGAGTGGGGTTACCCATCATCTTATCCAGTATTCAGAATGATATTTCCAAACATGAGTTGTTCTTGTGATTGTGTACAGCTTAAACTCATGTGACCTGGCCCTGTGACTGTATACAGCTTGTATACACTGAAGTGAAATTTGCTGCTAATGACTTTGTCTAACCCTTAGAATATAAATTGTTGGATGCCTTGACTAAAGATGGCTATTGCATGAGACTTTAGTAGGCCACATTTTTAGGCTTCACTCTCCCAGGTTCATGCAGTCAACTAGAGTAGTAACAACTTGTACTTGTTATGCAAATTGTTCAATTAAAAATACTCCAGATTTTATTCTTTTTTGGTTTTAGAGACCAGACCTATGAAATGAAATTGTTGCCAGATCCCTAGGTGAGAATCTTTTCTTTGCCTCTTTCAGCTTTTATGGCTCCAGACATTCCTTGTTATATGACTAACTTTGTTTCATCTTCTGCAGCCTGAAACTCCCTCGTTCCTTCTCTTAAAGGTACATGATTAGCCAGAAGTTGGTGGTGCACACCTTTAATCCCAGCACTAGGAATGCAGAAGCAGGCAGATCTCTGAGTTTATGGCCACCCTGGTCTACAGGAGAAACCTTGCCATGAATGAATGAATGAATGAATGAACATGATTATACTTAAGATCTACCTATATAATCTAGGGTTAGTTTATCCTGTGTGAATATTTAATTACATATTCATAGCATCCAGACATTAGATAACTTTTGGGGAACTAGCATTCAGTTCACTAATAGTCTGGAAGCCATAGTTTCAGAATACAGATGAGAAAAATGAGTTGAGATTAAATTGACATTGAATGGGTAGCCATACCATTTGTTTACTTCATGGTTTTACCATCTTAATACAGACTTCTGGTTGTTGTAGGTGTTGAGATTGTATATATTCTTGCCATGGAAGAAGTGAAACCACATGTTATATTTACTAATAATCTAGTATTCAGAAAATTAAATATATTTGGTAGAGTTAGGACTTCATTGAAGAAGTACTACATCAGTGAACTTTTGTATTTTCTCTTTCTGAGAGAGTTTCAGCGTGTTCCTTAGGCAGCTTTCCAGCCTGGATTCATGGGGATGGGGATGGTGATGTTCTGTCTCAGCTGCCTGCGTGCTGGGAGCACTGACATACTTTACTGCTTTTACAGTGAATGCACTAGATCAGATAGAGAGTGATGAGAAAGGCTTTCGTGGAATGAAGTTAGTATTTGCAAATGAATGGGAAATATGTGCTTATGTAAGTCATTAATGGACTGAATTAAATTTGGGCTTTTACCTCCTAAAATACACTTAGCTAGTGCTCATTTTACCATTTATTTTTTACTTTGTTCTTAAAACAAAGATCCTTTCATATATTTAAAAGATTTATGATAGGCTATTAAATATGTAAAAAAGTACTTAAGGGAACTTCAGATTAAAACTACAATGAGATAACACTTTATACTCCCTAAAATGGCTAAAATTAGATTGCAGCCCCAACTGCTGGCAAAAATGTAAGGAAGTAGAACTTGCTCTCATATGCTGTTAGCTGGATAGAAAATGGCACAATTATCTTAGAAAAGGGTTTGTTTTTTTAACTATAAAATTTGACATCTGCACATAATCATCCCTGTATTTCCCCATCTGAACAGAGAACAATCCAAAGAATGTGCTTGATCTGTTATTCACCAAAAATTGTGGTTACATTTTCTCCCTAAGATTATAAATTTGTCTGTTTGTCCTTATGGCTCTGATGAGCTCTCCTTATGTATTTAGTGGCCATAATAAGTGTATTTAAATTTAAAGTGATCCCCTCTCTCTTTATCATTTAACCCTTATCATTATGAAAGTCCCTTTTTATTTCTAGTACTGCTTTGTTTTCTTTTGTTTTTGGAGGGAGGGGATTTTAAAATTGACTTTATCTGGCAATACAGATTTATCATCTATCTTTTGATTAATGCTTGCAATATCTTTTTCCCTTTTCCTTTCAACTTTTCTTTGCCCTTATGGTTAAACAAAAAGTTTATAAAGGAATATATGGTTGATTTACTTTTTTTTATTGTTTTTATTTCTTTCCAACATTATTTTGCATATGTTAGTGCAATTGGTTTAAATCTCTTTTACAATGTCTATTGTTGTACTTCTCTTCTTAGGCCATTCATTATTAATAGGTGGGATCAGGGGTGCAAGCGGTAGACTATACATAGCAAT
Organism: Mus minutoides; assembly: GCA_902729485.2. Taxonomy (NCBI): domain Eukaryota; kingdom Metazoa; phylum Chordata; class Mammalia; order Rodentia; family Muridae; genus Mus; species Mus minutoides. The sequence goes on along the minus strand of CACVCL010019240.1, from coordinate 15,282 downwards.
ATGTATAGGTGTTTGGCTTTCACAGCCAAGCCAGGCACTATGAGACATCTAGTAGATGGAGATTAGAATGTTGCTAAATACTATATATACAAGACAGTCCCCAACATCCAAAAATTGTATTCTTGAGCCAATTCTTTTTTTTTGTTTGTTTGTTTTGTTTTGTTTTGGTTTGGTTTTTTGAGACAGGGTTTCTCTGTACAGCCCTGGCTGTCCTGGAACTCACTCTGTAGACCAGGCTGGCCTCGAACTCAGAAATCCGCCTGCCTCTGCCTCCCGAGTGCTGGGATTAAAGGCGTATGCCACCACGCCCGGCCAAAAATTGTATTCTTTTTTACAACAGTAATGCTGAAGTTATAAAACCCTGTTTTAGACAAGTTCTTTAAATTTTTCCATGTAACCTTTTTAATGGTCATACTAGAGAAGAATTTGGGAGCCTTTTATTATAAAGAATTAAGAAATAGGAAATATTTTAGGCTCCTGGACTATGCCTGATTTCTGTCATATATTCCTTATCCCCAGTTCTTTTTTATTAAGCTGTCTTGAAAACTTATTTAACTATTTATTTAGATGTAGGTTCTCAATATGTAGTCCTGGCTGGCCTGGAACTCGTTGTGTTGATCAGACTTACTTCAAACTCTGATCTGCCTGTCTCTGCCTCCTGTGTGCTGGGGTTAAAGGTATGTGCCACCATGCCTAGTTCACTAAACTATTTTTTAGAGATTTTTTGGTAAAGTTTTCCACGTACTTCATTTTCCTACATATGTAACTTCTATTGGCAGTGCAACTAAATCAGAAAAAGTTCCAAGTTTACATTAAAGTTCACTGTTTTTGTAGTAGTGTTCTATACATTTTGCCAATTGTTTATAAGCACATATCTGCCACCATAGTATCACAGACAAGTTTTGCTACTTTAAAATTCCTCTGCATCCTTCCCATCCTTCCTCACTCTTGACAACTACTGATCATTTTAGTGCCTCTGTGACCCCCACTACCTAAATGTTAAATATTTGGAACTTTACAGAAACTCTTTCAGACTGGGTCAGTTTTACTTAGCAATATGCATTTATGCTTTCTCCAATTTTTTCCTTATAGCTTGATAGCTTATTCCTTATTAGTGCTGAATTTGTGTGTTGAAGCTACATTTTTATCCATTCACTCATGGAAGAACATCCTTATTTATTTCCTGATTTTGGCAATTAAAAATAAAGGTGCTATGAAGATGTATATATAGTTTTTTTAAATTATGAAGTATGATTTTAATCATTTGACTAAATTCAGGGGATGATTAGTATATCTTATAAGAAGGAGTATGTTTAATTTTGTGAGAATGGTTTATCTTCCAGAGTCTCTTATGTACATATTATTTAGAAGTGTATTTGATTTCTAAATTGTCTAGCTATCTTTCTCTTGTTGATTATTTGTATAATTACTTCTTGGTTTAAGAACTGTATGATTACTATTCTTTTAAATTTGTTGTGATTTGGTGCTAGAATGTAGTTTGTTTGCGGTTTCTTTCTTTTTTTTCTTTTTTCTTTTTTTCTTTTGCTCTTTTTGGTGGGGGAAGTGTGAGGCAGGGTGTGTCTATATAGCCTGACTGTTTTAGACCTCACTGTAGATCAGGCTGGCCTTGAACTCACAATGGTCCTCCTGCTCTTACCTCCTATGCTGGGGTTAAAGGTGTGAGCCTCTGTGCCCAGCTAGAATTTGGTTCTTAATGAATATTCCACATAAGCTTGAGAAGAATATATGTTCTGTGGTTGAATTTTGTGGTGTATAGTATCCATTGTATTCAGTATGTGAACATATATACATGTATAAAATGCACATTTCCTGTTTTTTAAAAACTTTTTATTGATTCTTTGTGAATTTCACATCAAGTACCCCATCCTACTCATTTACCTGTCCCTTCATATGTATCCTCCACCCTTGCAACCTCCCCTCAAATAAAATAAAACAAAATAAAATAAAACAAAATAAAATAAAATCTTGTAGTGGAAGTTGTAGTGTGTCATACAGTATATACTTTTGTCCACACTTCTTTACTTGCAAATGTTCACTGGGACTCCTCTTGGATATCCTATTAGTTGCCCTGTGTCATGGAGATAGCCTGCAGCTTTGGCTGTGCAGGAATGGCCCCTTCTTGTGCTCCAGCAGATCATAGATGGGGTAGATGTTGGGATGGGCCACCTCAAAACCCTGGATCTGGGCCTGGGAGGTAGCTGAGTGGGTCAGCCCCCAGCTCTCCTGTTCTCCCAGCAGGGTGAGTTCTCCAGCAGTATCCAGGCTAGCTCACCCAATACTGCAGCCAGCAGGGGTTGGGGCCTGCTCTCCAGAGTGTGGTGACTGCCAAGTAGAGGGGCCAGCCACACAGTGGCTCAGGCTGCAGTACAGACCACAGACATTTGCTTAGCTTTTGGTGGTTTCTTGGCCACCAACACAGACATTAACACAGACCCCTAGCTACATTAGGACTATGGACCTAGACGTGGCCCTTGGTGGCAGCCCACACCAAGACCTCACCATGGCCTCTTTCCTCCCTAATCCTCACTGCCATCAAGTCTTCAGTTTCACCTTTCTCCACAGTCTACGCACCCATTGGCTTCTCTTTCTCTTCCATCTCCCCACCTTACATCTTTCCCATCTCTCCAGCACACATTCTCCATCATAGCGGCCCTCACAGGCTCTTGATGTCTTTCTTTCTTTCAGCCTCCCCAGGACAGAGTCACAAATTCACATTTCTGTGTAAGTATATGAATACACAAATATATACTTGTAGTGTAAGTAAATATTACAGTGGTATAAGTTATTTCATTATTATAAGCTATGTACATACTTTTATAAGGATGGGGAGAGGGAAAGAGTTCTATAAGTTATATGATTAACCTCAGACTTTTGATGAACTGAACTCCTGAGCTAGAAATGTTCCTAGTGACATTCAGTCTCCTGCACTGTTCCTCATATGGGAGAGAAGTGCTAGATTTTACTGCTGTTCTTCTGTGAGATCGTAGGATCTGTTACCACCACCAGAGATGGGCTGCAAGTTAAACAGATTTTTCTTTGTTAAGAAGGTTAGAATGCTACTGTATTTCAGAGTGCTTCCGTGCCCTTCTCTTTTTCATAACATTTTTGTCTAATATTTTGAGAACTCAGTTGATTCCAGGAGGTAAAACTCGAGAGAAGTATGAGAACTACCTAAAACTGGATCCTCCTGGAGTTTTTAAACTCGGAAAGCTGCCTGCATCTAGCTTTCAACAGTTGGTTAACTACACTTGAGGTTCTCCTGTCTTTGTCTGGAAACACTCCTACACATCCATTTCTGCTCTGGTACACTGTTACTGAAGTTTTCTAATGGCCTCTTTAGTTTTGTGGGCACAGTTTGCGACCTCATCTCTTACTTGAATTCAAGAAGAGTATTTTTTACATTATTTACCGTTCTGCTTGTTAGGGTGAGCCTTTTTTTTTTTTTTTTTTTTTCCCCCCGAGACAGGGTTTCTCTGTGTAGCCCTGGCTGTCCTGGAACTCACTTTGTAGACCAGGCTGGCCTCGAACTCAGAAATCCGCCTGCCTCTGCCTCCTGAGTGCTGGGATTAAAGGCGTGCACCACCACGCCCGGCTAGGGTGAGCCTCTTAAATGCTACTGGAAATCAGGAATCTTCTCTAAGTTGTTTTATTCCCCTCTGGCTGATGTTGTGGTATCCATGTTCAGTCTCTAGAGGCTCTTTATAAGATGTAAGCCAGACTGAGCTTCTTGCAGCCTTCCTCAGAACGCCTGGGAAGTTGAAATCTCTCAATGAATTGATAGGGTCGGGTCAGTGGAGCTGTGTTTAAAATGAGGAGTGGAGTGAGCGAAGAGTATGGAAGCAAAGTGTCTAAAGTAGACTTGGATAGGAAATCTTGGCCAAGACCAATTTCATTTTAAAGGTGTGAGTATGCATTTCTAAATATGCATATGTTTATCTATTAGACATGTCATGGACTTACCAGAGATTATATTTTCAAGCAAAATGGAGTAATGTAGAGAATAGTCTTCATAAGCCAAAGGGAAGGAAAAATATATACATACACACACATACATATAAAGTGGTCTGGAGAAAAATTAATGATGTTAAAGAGAACTATTTTAATTAATTTTATTTTCTTATAGCAAAACACTTTTCCATCATTTTTAACTTGTTTATGTAATAAGCATATATTTAATGCTGGATCAGTATTTGGGGGGATGGCTGAAGTGATCTGTTCTTAGCAAAAGTATGTGTCACACATAGGAAACCCTCAATATTTGTGTGCTGATTGATTTTCCCATTTGAATCTGCTGCCAAGTACAGTTTTCCATGTGTCAGAGACCTTTTACAGCATGAATTACAGACTTAATTGTTACTAAAGGTCATTTTTGTGAAGATTGTCATTTTTCTTCAGACACTTCAGACCAAGTTCTATATATTTTCCCTCTTAATTATTGGAGTATATATCTTATGCCAGGATCCACCCTTGAAAGTTTTCCACATTAACTCTGAGAAACAGCTTAATTTGTGAATCAAACACAACTCAAACTAGAAAAGGTCATTCTTCTTATTTAATAAGGCTAAAGATAGGAGCTTGATGGTTACAGTTTCTTCATGGAAGCAAAGGAAAAATATGAACCTGTGATTCAACTTTTTGTTTTGCATTTGTTTTATGAAGAGAGAAAAATCTAAAAACTGAATTTTAACTATAAAAATGATAAGAAAATAATTGATAACAATTATATAAAATCACAAGATGTTTAAGTGACTGAGTATTAATTATGTTCATTCTCTGTGCAGGCATGATTTGGTCCCCTGGGATTCTGCCTTAGCAAGAAAGAAGTTGGAAATACTTCCTGGAAGACAACTAAAACAATACAGCTTATTGTTTGCATGTCACCCACCTTACAAATATGGACACATTTCCTAGCCTATTTCCACCTGGAGGAGACAGTAGGCTGAATCCTGAGCCTGAGTTCCAAAATATGTTAATTGATGAAAGGGTACGCTGTGAACATCATAAACATAATTATCAGGCTCTGAAAATTGAACACAAAAGGTAAATTACTTAAATTAAGAGGTAAAGTATTGAGGGGGGTATGGAGGTCGCTGATTAAAAACTTGTTACTGGAGTTGTATGGGCTGCATCTTTGCTCTAGAATACAGTATATTTTTGTTATTTTGCAGTATACTTATTTAACACTGAATATAGTAAAAATGAATTACTTTTTCAAATCTATTGTATTAAGTGGGTTGTGAATGTAGTCTTACTTTGAAAGTAGCAAAACATACAACATTAAATATATCCAGGTGGATAAATGTGTGTGTGTTTTTTCTTCTTTAAAATAAAATTATTTTCAGAAATTACAGTGTTAATAATTCAATAAAAGTTGTCAAATTAAAAACAGTTAAGAGTTTAAAGAAATGATTTATATCATTCTTGTTTTTCTGTATTATTGAAGCAGTGGGTTTAAAAGTAAAATATCCATTTAAAATTGTTTTTTTTTTTTTTTAATCAGATTGCAGGAAGAATATGTAAAATCACAAAATGAACTTAAGCGTGTATTAACTGAAAAGCAAGCAAACCAGGAAAGATTCCAAAAGCTCCTTGATGAGTCAAGGGGGGAATTAGTAGAGAAAGTTAGAGAAATGGAGAAAATAAAACGGCAGGTAAGAAGTTATATGTGAATTTATATAAAATTAGTCATGTGGATAAGTAGTTTTGGTAAATATGTTTCTTTCTCTTTATGTTTAATATTATCAGTCCAGTTCAGTAGCTTTGGGTTTCTTGCTGTATCTGCAGTTGATATAATCCATTCTTATATTCTATACAACTTCTTAAACTGTAGTCTCCAACTTCATATTAAATTGCATAAGTAACATGGGGGTCATGAAAGTGTAGCTTGGAGTTTTCAAAACCTACTTTTAATAATGGTTCTTAATGTTTTAACCTCCCTTTTAACCCACTACCCATCAGAGGTAGTGAAAAATAAAGGTTATTAGGGTACAGGAGAATGGACCTGTTCAGAAGTTCTTCTTTGGAGCAAATCCAATCTGCATTGTCAGGAAACTAGCAGTTCAGTTCATAGGTCACGTCAGCAGCAGCAGCAGCAGCAGCTCCATCCACTTGCATACACTTGACGGATATATTATCAGTCCAGTTCAGTAGCTTTGGGATAGCAAATACAAATCAGTGGCAGTGACATAACCTAGCAGACACAGCCAGGCCTCTGCCAAATCATGACCAGGGCCAGCAGGGACACCAGGAGAAGTTCTCTGCTGTGGCTCTCTCAACAGAGTGAAGATATGTGAGACCAAGAAGTGTTGCAAAGCTATCTATGTAAGCCCATTGCCATCACGGTGTGTTGAGTCCTATTTATACTCCCTCCGCATGGCCTCTCACGGGTCTTGCCTCACCACATGAGTCTGTCTTAGCAAACCCCCACATGTGTCTGTATCAGCTGATGTCACTCTGCCAACTGTCTTGAGTCTTCCAGAGCACCACCAGACATTCTTTGGTGAGTTTCTCTCAATGGTGTCACGACAGGTGGAGCTCAGCAATGCAATCAATGTAAGGAGAACCAGTACATGTGTGTTGTTAGCAGAGTTGTAAGGTGGAGCAAAAGCAATGCTCTTGTTCCCACTGTCTGAGGGCTCAAATTTATATTTGTTCTTCACATGTCTTTTCATGTGTCTGCTACAGCAAAACTTGTTTTCACCAGTGTCTACTACAGCAGAACATCCTTTGATATAACTGACTTTCCAAAGAAACCAAGTTTCTACTTCATGAAAGAATTGGCAACTTCCAAAGATTGAAAAATCAAACATTAATGAATCTAAGGTGTTTTCAGCAACAGTCACTGTGCTCCATTGCCTGGCTTCACTGTGACCTTAGTAACCTTAGTTCTGAACATACAATTACAGTAGTTTCAGTGTGCATTCCATCAGACCATACAACATCAGTGATCATTGTCTAAAACACCTCAGCTCATATTTGAGGCTGTTGTATGTAACAACTATCAGTGTTGTTTGTTGTAAGACCTGATGAGATAGTCTGTATTTTTACTAAGTACTTGGTGCCTGTACATACTACAGATGATGGCATTTCCATTCTGATTGAATGTTTGTTTTCAGTGTCTCCAATGCCTGTAGGGCATTTTCTTACTTAATGATTAAGACCCAGTCCATTGTAGGTGGTGCCACCTTGGCTGGTGGTCCTGTGTCTATAAGGCAGCAGGTAGAGCAAGAGACTAAACAGCAGAACTCTGTGGCCTCTGCCTCAGTGCTGCCTCAGTGCTGCCTCAGTGCTGCCTCAGGGCTGCCTCAGGGCTGCCTCAGGGCTGCCTCAGGGCTGCCTCAGGGCTGCCTCAGTGCTGCCTCAGTGCTGCCTTTGGGTTCCTCCCTGTGTGAGTTCCTGACTTCCTTTGCTGAGGAGCAGTGATGTGAAAGTGAGAGCCAGACCATTTCCTCCTCAACTCCCTCTTGTTCATGGTCTTTCATCACAGCAACAGAAACCCCAATTAGGATATATCCCCTGGGACTGGAGTTACAGAAGCTTGTGAGTGACCATGTGGGTGCTAGGAATACAGCCCAGCTCCTCCAGAAAAGCAGCCAGTGCCCTTAACCACTGAGCCATCTCTCCAGCCCCTAGTTAACTTTTAAAAGTTATACATTATTATTTACAAACTAGTATATGTCAAACGTTTCTTCCTCATATGGAAATATACTATTCTTCCTGTGATCTTCTTGTTTGTGTATTCTTTGGATGTTATAACTTGCCAGAAATCTTTGAGTATTATAGCTTGCCAATGTTTGCTGACAAATGTAGTTTCTTCTACAAAAGTTTGTTTTTTATAAACATATTTAGTTTTATTGTAATATTTATCTTACCAAAAATAAAGAAAAGAAAAGGTCTGGTTACTGGGCTTACTGCTCTTGTAGAGGACCGCGTTTGATGTGCAGAACCCACGTCCTGCTCACAACGGCCTCTAACTCCACCTCTGCACACTGTGGGCGTCAGCACTCACAGGTACATTTCTACATGCATGTGCACACACAAACACAGACACGATAAGCTAAAGAAGTGCACAAAACGAGTGTGGAGGGATTGATTTAGTTTTTCACTTTAATGGTTTTTAGTTTGTACAAATAATGTTAAGAAAACTTAAGTAAATTGAACAGTATCCACAAGAAATATTTTACTAGAGGTTTATGAAAGATGATTTTTTAAAATATTTATCTTTTTATTTATCAGTTTAAAAACCCTCTGTAGCATCTTCTGCTCTATTGGCTTTTGTGGGTAAAAGATTAAAAAACAAAAGAACAAAAACAAAACCCCCATATTTATTAAAAGACTGTTTCTGCATCAAGTCAACAGGAATAAAAGTGCCAGGTTAATTGTAAAGATGAAATGAGTTGTTGCAAAGGAAGTATTAGTGCTTAGATGTATAACACGTGATCTGTACCTGTTAGCTGTTATCACAGGTTAAGTGTTCCTTATGTCAGTGTGTAGAACCAGAAGTATTCAGATAAATGAATTCTTCAACTTTTGCAATATTTTAGACTTCAGTGATTGAGTATCTCTAATCTGAAAATCTGAAGTTAAAAATGCTCTAAAATCTGAACATAAGATAGCATTGGAGCATTTTGAATTGCAGATTTTTTAATGGGCCTTAGTATCTCACTAATCAGATAACACCTTTAAAAAATAGTCTCCAGGGGTGAGCAATAGCAAAGAAGTTGTGATGCGCTGGAAGAAGCAAACTTCCATATGAAATAGCAGTGGGTAGATGGAGGGGCGGTTTTTAGGAGCTGAAGGCCATAGTCCTATTAGCATAAGAGCTGAATTCCAATAACTACTAAGCTAGAAAAAGAAAAAACTTCTGATCCCAGACAAGATTTATGTCTTAACTGCATTCACTTCACATTAAATAGAGAACATAGCTTAGCTGTGCCTGGTACCCTTACAGTGGTTCTCAGCCTGGGGATTACAATCCCTCTGAATGTCAAATGACCCTTTCATAGGGGTTACCTAAGAGCATCATAAACCATAGATCTTTACATTACAATTGAAAACAGTAGCAAAATTACAGTTATGAAATAGCAATGAAAATAATTTTATGGTTAGTCACCATAGCATATGGAACTCTATTGAAAGTTCATGACATTAAGAAGGTTGAGAACCACTGCTCTAATCCATAGACACTGTAAGATAATACAGGTATGTAATTTTTAAGTCTTTTATTCCATTATGGTACTCAAGTTTTGGTACTTGAAAATTGGCTACAAGTGTAACATGCCTCAAATATAGAAGTGGAAAGTCAGTAAAGATAAGAAACTTGAGGATCACCATAAAGTTTAAATCAGCTTAGGAATGCCTGAATGATCATTGGATTGTCATATCTGGACTCTGAGGTTCAGAAGGCAGCAAGCACATTGTCTTAGGAACTAAAGGGAAAGACACTACTTGTTAAGTGTGTTGTGTAGTGCATGAAGCTTAGTAAAGTGTGTTCTAGAAATCCTGCAGAAAGCAGAATTTTTTAAGTAACAACTGTGGAGGTAAGGCTGAAAAGAGTTACAAGTCCTAGTTTTCCAGTATATGCATTTAAATGTCATAATGAAATCCATTGTTTTATATAATATTTAAAAAGTTGAAGAGGAAATTAAACTATTAGTGGGGTAAATAGTAACATTAGTAAGAAAAACGACAGTGACTAATTATTGATTTATCAGCTTAAAGATTTAAGGGACTGGAGAGATGGCTCAGTTTGTACACTTTCTGCCATGTAAGCGAGGCCCTGAGTTCTGATACCTACCCCCTTCATACAAAGCTGCTAGGCATGGCAGTACCTATCTATGATGCTGGGCGGTAGTGCTGGGGGTTATATGGGAGACAGACAGGTGGAGCCCTGAAGTTCCCTAGCTACACTAGTTACTTACAGGTTCTGTGAGCAGTTCTTTCTTTAGAAAGCTGGAGAAGAGATTAAGGAAGACACATACTTCGACACACGTGCTTGTGTGTGCATTTGCATACACATGTGCATTTACCTCAAAACAAGGTAAATACCCCCACCCTAATATACAGAGATTTAAAAGTAAAATATAGATTGTCCCACTTTTCTTTTGTTGCCTGTAGTAAAAAGTGAAATATATGAGATTAATTGAAGGGAGAACTCTTGATCAAGAGAAAAGAGACTGGATACTTATTAGTAATATATATCAACCAGTTGCAACTGCATTTTAAGATCTCAGATTGAATAAAAGAATAAAATAGTCACAGAAAGGACCTCGTCAAGAGAGAGTATATTTCTACTCTTTCCTCAAGCCAGAGCCCCTAAGAAGTTTGAAGTATCAAACAAAATTCGGGGCTGTCCTATGTAAATATTTTTGTCACTTTCACCTCTTGAAGATCTAAGTTATCCTTTAATGTTGTGTAACGTTCTTTCCTATCTTACTGAGATTCTGTTAATTTTAGTCTTTTTCTTTTGTATGTGTGTACATTCATTTTTTTCTATCTGAAGTATCTTCTCTTTGGACTTTTTAATAGCTTTTGTTTGTTACTATATTATTACTTGTGTGTATGATTTATTTATCATGTCATAATTTGAATTTATTATGAGGAGGTGCATGCTTCACTTGAGTCTTGTCAGCCATTAGAAACTTGTTTGGGATCTTTGTATGCTTCCAGGTAGCTACTCTGTGGGTTATCTTGTGGGGTTTGGCTAACTCACTGCATGTAAGATACTCAGAACAGAATGGTATGGAGATTATCATACATTACATAATATTTTATATTTAGAAGACTTTCATTTAGTAGACTGTATTTTGAGCAACTGTGGAATATTGAGTAAATGAATGAAACTTAACATTATTCATGTTCTCAAAGAAACTCATATAAATAGGAGCTATATTATTTTTCTAGCCAGCATTTGCTCATTTGTTCTTTTCGTTGATTCACGAAACTGGAATTCAGTAGTTCCTATATGGTAGGCATGGATGGAAGGTGTTGGGAAAATAATGACAAATCTTAGCGACAGGAGTCTGCCCATATGTTACTTACATAAATATTAATTATTCACTGAAGTGAGTTCTGTAAGAGAGCATGACAGATAGAGCCACAGTCAGTTTTTCTGGTCAAAATAACAATTATCAAATTTCTTTTTTCTTTTGAGACAGGATTTCTCTGTGTAGCCATAATTGTCCTGGAACTCACTCTGCAGACCAGGCTGGCCTTGAACCAGGATATCCACCTTCCTCTGCCTCCCAAGTGCCTGGATCAAAGGTGTGCGCCACCGACGCCCAGTATAAAACTTGTCATTGATTTTTTTCATTAGTCATGTTACTGGGATTTTTGATATCTCTGATATCAAGATTGAGATTCTTAAAGCATTGTTTTAGAGATTATGTTTATTTTTTCCTTTTACCCACTCTGTGTGTGTGTGTGTGTGTGTGTGCATATTTGTACATACTTGTAACACGTGTGCATGCATTGGCATGTGTATGCCGTTACACGTGGAGACTTGAGCTTCACATTGAGACGACTCCTCGATTTCTCTTCTACCTTATTCATTGAGATGAGGTCCAGGTGAAACCCAGAGTTGGCTGACCAAGACTAGTCTTGCTAGTCAGCTTGCTCTGGGGACCCACTGTCTCCACCTTCTGAGTATGCAGTTATGGTAGCTTACTGCACTCATGGTGTGTGTGACAGGTGCAGCAACTGCTGGGCTATTCCCCTAACCTGAAAAGTCTTATTTAATGATTATAAAAATTAACCACAGTATAAAAATGTCTGTAACTAATACGTGTTGTAGACCTCAAAGAAGGGAGATTTTTTTATTTTCGTATTTATACTTGTTTACATTTCTGTATTAGGTATTAACACCACAAAAATTGGAATTGGTAAAAGCCCAACTACAACAAGAATTAGAAGCTCCAATGCGTGAACGTTTTCGGACTCTTGATGAAGTAAGTAATGAAGGAGAAGAACTGTGTTCATCTCCATGTCTCCATGGAAAGCATCCTTCGTTTACCCAATCCTTTGTGTGGAGTCCCTACAGTGGACTCTGAGGCATAATAGGACTGGACTCCATTATCTCTCTGTTCTCCTTTTTTCCGTCTGGGTTGGTCTCCTGATGTTTGCTTGGCACTGATGAAATGGTGCGATTCAAAAGTTGCTGCATTAGTGCTATATCTGCTTTGAATATTGCTCTTAGATCTTTTGGCTGACTCCTTGATCTCTTCCACATCCTCCCCAAGTGTTACTTTTCATTAAGCCTACACTGACTGCTTCCAATGCCATTTCTCCACCCAATAGTCTAACCTGCTTTCCTGCCACTACTTAAACTTGTGGAGTTTACTTAGCTCTCTAGCTTTTCTCTAGTACATGTTAGCCTCTTTTTTTTTGTTTTGTTTTTGTTTTTCGAGACAGGGTTTCTCTGTGTAGCCCTGACTGTCCTGGAACTCACTTTGTAGACCAGGCTGGCCTCGAACTCAGAAATCCACCTGCCTCTGCCTCCCGAGTGCTGGGATTAAAGGCGTGTGCCACCACACCCGGCACATGTTAGCTTCTAATGTGCTATTTTGCTTAATTGTTGTGACGTTTGTTTAGTACTTCTAGAATGGAAGTTGCATGAGAGGAAGACCTTGTTTTTTGTTGGCAAGTTCCTAAGAACAGTTCCTAACATACAATAGGTGAGATGATATTTGTGAAATGACAGGATGGATTTCATGTAAACTGGATTTGTTATATCCTCTGTTGCTTTGATAAAATCCCCTGACAAAAGCAGTGTATGGAAGGAACAGTTTGTTTTGGCTTACAGCTGGGGGACAGTCCATCACGGTGGAGACAGCATGGCAGCAGGATCATGAGGCAGGTGGCCTTGCCTACATCTCTGAAGCAGACAGTGATGAACACTTGTCCTCAGCTCCTTTCTCTTTTTCTTTAGCTCAGAACCCCAGCACGCTGAGTGGTGCTACCCTCCTACATAGTGGGTTTTCCCTCCTCTGTTACCCTAATTTGGCTAGTCCCTCACAGGTACTCACAGGGGCTAACCACGCCTACCTAAACCTTCAGAGATGTCTCAGAGTCATTTCTCCTAGATGATTCTAGATTTGTCAAGTGGACAGTCAGTTTTAACAATCACATAATCTCAAAAAGAAAAATACTTGTTGTTTTTACTTTGGGTTGGGACAAGGTTTCTTATATTACTAAATGTTTGATAAAGATGACAGCAAAAGAATGCAGAGAAGTGCACTAGGTATATCCTAGACATTTTATATTCTAAATTTAAAACATATATCAGGTCTTATATATATATATAAATAAATTAGTACTGTTTCTTTCAAAATGAACCTCTGTAGGAGATTGGAGTAGTCTAAAATACTTCCATTGTATGAGAATGCTTCGAAAATCCTCTTTTTTAATGATTTATTCATTGATAAATCCATGTTTTCAAATATGCCTCTATCAGCATTACATGTTATATGTCAGGGTATCTATTATGCTTTGGCTACAGATTGAATTTTTTGTAAATAAAATCAGCAATACCAAAGGTAATCAAGTAAATATGAGCAGTTCTAAAGACAGTATGTATGTGTATTTCATGTAACGTTAGCAGCCCCATTTTCTTAGTTTATAAATCGGCTTAGAAATCTTTCAGTTAAAAAAATTATTAAATTGTGTTATTTTGGGAGTCTGACTTTGATTATTGCTTATTTCCTGGCACTTCTGAAACCGACTCTTCCATAGCAGACTGCTCTGCTGCTCAGGTTTCTTGTTGAGTGTTTAGAGTGCCAGTAGCTTGTATAGATGTCTGGGTGGCAGTGTCAGAGCATCTCAGGTGTTTTAGTAAGTCAGGAGAGTTGGGATGGTGACTGTTCTTCAGGCTAGGATATTTGAGTTCAACCAGTGCAGTAGTTGATCAAACCTTAAGTCAGTATTCAAACAACCTTTTGTTCTACTTTGAGTTTATTTTGTCTGACTTAGAGAGGGGTATCTTATATTTTGCTATACTTGTTATTAAAATTTAGCTGTATTTTGGAAGACATGCCACATTCTTAACTAATATTTAAGCACAGAGGTGGTGATTTTGACATTTATTATTATAGTGATAATCAGTGAAGTCAAAAAATGACTTGAGTGGTAGTTTTATTGGTACATTTCAAGGAAGGTACTAATCTGTTTCATTAGTTTTTCCCTTTTTCATGAGGAAGAGTGCATGTGTGTGGTGTGCATGTATGTGTGCCCTTGCATGTGGGTGTTGAGCACATGTTGACGTGCATGTGTGGAGACTGAAATTGGTGTCAGGAGTCCATTACACTTCACCTTACTCATGAGGCAGGCTCTCTTATTTGAACCCAGCACTTACCGAGTTAGGTAGTCTGGCTAATGTGCTCCCAGGGTCTTCTCCCTGCCTCCCAGTAACTGCAGTTACTAGCAGGCCACCAGGTCCACCACACATTTACGTTGGTTCTGGGGCTAAGAACCCTTGAGCAGGAAGTATTGTAACTGCTGAGCTAGTACCCTTGCTCTCATTTGTATTTCTGTTGAGCTTATTTTTTCCTTTCTGATTGGCTTTAATATAACTAAGAATTATACTGTTCGGTTGTCTTTGCAATACAGATTGACTTACAAGTTTGTCAAGCGTTGTCATGTGTTTCTCTCTGTAATTTAGGAAGTGGAAAGGTACAGAGCTGAGTATAACAAGCTTCGCTACGAGCATACATTTCTCAAGTCAGAGTTTGAACACCAGAAAGAAGAGTTTACTCGTATTTCAGAAGAAGAGAAAATGAAATACAAGTCAGAGGTATGTAATTAGTTATAGTGATTATCAGAGATTGTCCTAGTGAGTGAAATTTTATGATTATATATTTTTATAAATTCCAAATTAGAATTGGTTGTGTAATTATTAGTGAAGTATTTGTTTTCTTTTGTTGTTTGTCAGCAGTTTTGCGTATTTTCCTTTGGCTATTTATTTCATTTCTGTTTTATTTTGCCCTAGCCATGGAGACAGATATGTCACACAGTCTCATGCTGTTCATAGCTATGGACAGAGAATTTTCTCTGTAAATATTACTTATGTGAGTCCTTATTTAGTATTATTCTCTCTATTTAGGACCAAACTTGGTAGCTCTGGCTCAAGCCTTTGTGCTGTTAATGCTGCTCTAGAGCATCAGCCTCTCCCCCTTGGGACCCTTAGAACTGCAGTGCGCATTCCCACAGCATGCACTCTGCTTTCATCTGTGGCTTTCCATAGTCCTCTTACTCATTCTGCACTTTGTC
>CACVCL010019239.1:0-109425 GCA_902729485.2 Mus minutoides | reverse complement strand
TGTGTGTGTGTGTGTGTGTGTGTGTGTGTGTGTGTCACAAAAAAGTCAATACTTATTGTGGTCGACACCACATATAAATGACCACTACATACCCAATAACAGTAGAAGAACAGGAGGAAAAAGCAATATACATTGAACAAAGAAGTGAAAACTTTATAAAGGAAAATAACAGTAAAACAACAAAAATGCAAAAATGGGGAATAGGGTAAAGGAAGAAGAATCAAGATAGGAAGGAAAATAAGATGAAATATTGTGTTAGGAAAATGGTAACTAAAATATAATACTATGAATATAAAATTTAATAATAAAAGAAAAATGTCAAAAGTTTTTTCTTACTGGGGAGATAGGAACATGTTTTCCAAATCTTTGGCTCTAGAGAACTTCAGATATGAGTGGGCCAAGGCCAGTGTGTTTCTTCTTAGATCCAAACATGTGAAAGTAGACAAACAATCCTAGCATAATGGAGGCTGAGTCCTGCCCTGTCTTTAGACCGGAGGAAATGCACGCAAGACAGTGTCCTCTAATGTGCTCTAGGCATGGCCCGGGACACGGTGGCATGTGTGCAAGCTGTTGTCACTGTCTGATGCTAAGTATCACTTGATTGCATGTTCACTCACATGAGAAGCACTGTCAGTGTGTCTACAGGAGTGAGCAATCTTCAAGTAGCAGTTGCTGGGGTACATCGTAAGGTGTTTCTTTGTATCTTAATTGTTAATTCTGCATTTGAAGAGAGTTAAATTCTCCATTATTTCTATGGCCCATCACAGGTCTCATATTTTGTAAATATTTATTTTTGTCACCCAGCTAAAACAAGATAGAATTGTATCTGATTAGCTTTAATAAAGAGCTGACAGCCAATAGTTGGGCAAGAAATGGAAGGTGAATCTTCTGGCCAGAAAAAGGGACTCTGGGAGATGAATCAGAGACAGGAGATTCATCATCAGACTCAGCACTGGAGAGATGGAGCAGAGTGAAGCAGAGAGGTAGAAACATCGAGGTGGCAGGATGTAGGCCAGGATTAGTGGGGATAGAATAGTCAGGAGACTTCCCAGAAGAAGGCCTAAGTTTTGAAATGTTAAAAAAGACTCCATGTCATTATTCATATCACTGGTGGAACCAAGAAAACTCCTGAAACAGGAGTGGAAAAATATTCTATAACTCTATGAATCTCTGATTCCATGTAAAAGGCAAGAAAATAAAAGTATGAAGGCTGGAGATATAGCCATCACTGTAGAGATTAGATCACTGGCTACTCTCCAAGAAGACTTTTGTCTGGTTCCCAGCAGCCAATTGGTAACTCATAATTTTCTTCTACAACCCTAGTTCCCAGAGAACTGGTACTTCTTCTAGCCCCCACAGGTACCAGGCATGTGTGTGTATGTGTGTATGTATGTGTATGTATACATATACATACATATATATATATATATACATATATATATATATATATATATATATATATATATATATATATATATATTCATATATATAAACATTCATAAACATAAAACATTAAAAACATTTAATACTATGAGCCAAGAATGGGAAGCAACACATAACACCACAATTTCCTTGCCCTCACTATACCTGCCTCCCTCCCAGATCTACATGAAGCTGTTCTTGCTTTTTCTGCACAGATGTTGGGCTGTAGCTTTTGAGTGGTAGAACCTTTTGTTCTTTGTTTATCTTTATAACACAGACTGGGCTACGTAGCATGCGGGCATCCTCATGTACTTGTACCCAAGTCATAATCACTTCCTAGACTTAGGGCAGCTCCCACTGAGCCACTAAAGAGGAAGGAAATGTGTCTTAACGATACAAAATACAAGAGCTTCTCCATCCTAAAACCATAGACTTTTGTTTCAGGTCATAGAGAAATCAAATTAATTTGTACTGACTAAGCGTCCTCTCTGATGGGTATCTTTCATCATGCCACAAAGCGCTGGGCAGGCTAGGGAGGCAAATCATCTACTCTTACCCATCTGTGTACACTCTGGGCTGCAGTAATGACCAGGATGGCAAGATATACTCACGGGAACAAGTGTCAAGAATGATAGACCAAGATGATATAGGAGTACCAAACTGCCCTCTGACTGGGCTGAACGCTCCTCAGGAGACTATGTAGATCTGGTACTTTAAGTCTGGCCTACTCAAAGGTTTTATGTCAAATATAATCACAAAGATATTCTGGACTTGGGATTTTTTTTCATTAATTAAATTATTTATTCACTTACTCATTTTGCTTCTCAGCCCCCCTCCTGTCTTCCCAGCTCCATGCTCACAAACTCCTATCTGTATTACCTCTTCCGCTTCTCCTTAAAGAAGGGAAAGGCCCTCATGGGTACCAACCCACCTTGGCCCAACAAACCACCACAGTAGGAGTATCTGCTTAGTATTTTAAAAGAAAAATTCATAGATTCAGAAAATATTCTTTTGTAAATATGTAATATTTTGACAAGTCTTCTTAAGATTTAGATAGTTTATATTTAGAGAAACAATGAAGATAAAATTTCAGAAGCCCCCTATAACATGCTCCAGGTTTTGGAGTTTGTGTGTGTCTGTGTGCATGCATGAGCTTGTTCTTGTGCTCTGGTTTTTGTTTTTGTATTCACTTTACATCTTTCTCATTCCCTCTTCTCCGTCACGCCTCTCACTATCCTTCCATCCCTTTTCTGCTGAGCAGCTGGGACCACCCTGGGTATCACCCTACCCTAGTACATTAAGTTTCCACAGGGCTAAGCATATCCTATCCCATTGTGGCCAGACAAGGTAGCCCAGCTAGATCATATCCCATGGAGAGGAAACAGCTTTTGAGACAGCCCCTGCTCTAGTTGTTTGGGAGCCACATGAAGACCAAGCTGCATCTAAATCAGCTGCTGGATGGAGCCTCTCGGAGGACAGCCATGATAGACTCCTGTCTGCAAGCATAACAGAATATTAATGCTGTCAGAATATTATTAATTAGTTCTTGCCCATGGGATGGATCTCAAATTGGGTCCATTATTCGTTGGCCATTCCTTCAGTCTCTGCTCATCCCCAGTGCCTGTATTTCTTGTAGACAGGATAAATTTGGGGTCAAAAGTTTTGTGGGTGGATTTGTGTCCTGATAGCTCCACTGGGGTTCCTGCCTTGCTACAGAAGGAGGCTTCTTCAGGTTCCATAGCCCTAACACTGTCAGTCACAGCTAAGGTCATCCCCACTGATTCTTGGGTACCTCACTTATCACAAGTCTCTGTCTTATACTGGATGTTTCCACCACCTCGTCACCCACCTCAGTTGCAGATTTCCATGAATTCTCATGGCCATTGGACCATCTCTCCTGTCTCTCCCAATACCTGATCCTGAGCCCCCTAGTCCTTTCCCTATCCCATCTCCAATGCAATTCCCACTACCTGCTTCTTTCTTATGACTATTATATTTTCCCTTCTAAGTGAGATGCAAGCATCCTCACTTGCACCTTCTTTCTTGTTTAGCTTCTTTTGGCCTGTGGAGTGTAGCATGGGTATCCAGTATTTTATGACTAATAATTACTTATAAGTAAGGACATCAAGCCATGTTCTTTGGAGACTGAGTCACCTCACTCAGGATATTCTCATGTTCCATCCATTTGCCTGCAAAATTCATGATGTATTTGTTTTTAATAGCTGAATAGTACTTGATTGTGTAGATATACCACATTTTTTTTTTATCCATTCTGCAGTTGATAGACATCTGAGTTGTTTCCAGTTTCTGGCTATTACAAATAAATCAGCTGTGAACATTGTTGAGCAAATATCTTTGTGGGCTGGTAGTGCATATTTTGGGAATGTGCCCAGGAGCAGTATAGGTGGGTCTCCAGGCAGAACTGTTCCCAATTTTCTGAGGAACTGCCAAATTGATTTCCAAAGTGGCTGTTCAAGTTTGCACTCCCACCAGCAATGGAGGAGTGTTCACTTTGCTCCAAATTCTCACCAGCATGTGCTATCACTGGTGTTTTTGATCTTAGCCATTATGATTGGTGTAAAGTAGAATATCAGGCTTGTTTTAATTTGCATTTCCCTGATGACTACAGACTTTGAACTATTTTAAAAAGTGCTTCTTCTGGCAAATACAGAAGTGGATGCTCACAGTCATCTATATGATGGAACACAGGGCCCACAAAGGAGAAGCTAGAGATAGAACCCTAGGAGCTGAAGGGTTCTGCAACCCTATAAGAGGAACAACAATATGAACTAACCAGAACCCCCAGAGCTCATGTCTCTAGCTGCATATATAGCAGAAGATGGCCTAGTCAGCCATCATTGGGAAGAGAGGCCCCTTGGTATTGCAATCTTTATATGCCGCAATACAGTGGAATGCCAAGGCCAAGAAGTGGGAGTGGGTGGGCAGGTGAGCAGGACGGGAGGGGAGGGGAGAGGGAACTTTCGAGATAGCATTTGAAATGCAAATTAAGAAAATATGTGGATACTAGCCCAGAAGCCTAGACTACCCAAGATACAACTTACTAAACACATGAATCTCAAGAAGAATGAAGTTCAAAATGTGGTCTCTGTGCCCCTTCCTAGAATTAAGAACAAAGCACACACTGAAGGAGTTACAGAGATCATGTGTGAAGCTGAATCAAAAGGATGGACCAACCAGTGATGGCGGCTGCCNATTAGTTGGAACACAGGACTCCCAAGGTAGGAGCTAGAGAAAGTACCCAAGGAGCAGAAGGGGTCTTCAACCCTCTAGGTGGAAGAATAACATGAACTAACTAGTTCCCCCTGCGCTCATGTCTCTAGCTGCATATATGGAAGAAGATGGCCTAGTTGGCCATCATTGGGAGGAGAGGCCCCTTGGTCATACAGACTCTTTATGCCCCAGTACAGGGGAATGCCAGGGCCACTATGTGGGAGGGGGTGGGTAGGGGAGCAGGGCGGGGACGCGGGAGGGTAAGGGAAAATTTCTGGATAACATGTGAAATGTAAATGAAGAAAATATCTAATAAAGAGAAAAAAATGAAAAAAAAATAGCATAAGTTTGCAAAATAGAGCATCATCTCTGATGTCTCCTAGAATTTCAAGAGCATAAGAAAATGAAAGGAACAGTAAGAATATGTATACTGTGTCTGCACCTAACAAGCCAAGTGGCTGCCCTTAGTTGTTGTATGGGTGTGTGGTTTGGCTAATTCTAGTCACTCATAAACCTTTACTCTCCTGTAAAAAAAAAAAAAAAAAAAAGAAAATATGTAATAAAAAATTGAAAAAAAAAAGTGCTTCTTGCCCATTCAAAATTCCTCTATTGGGAATTCTCTGTTTAGCTCTGTACCTCAAAATTTAAAATTGGGTTACTTGGGTTGTTGGGTCTAACTTCTTGAGTTATTTATAAATTTTAAATATTAGCCTTCTGTAAAATATAGGGTTGGTGAGAAGCTTTTCCCAATCTGTAGGCTGTTAGGCTTACAATTTCTGTATAGAAATTTGTGAATAAGAAATTTAACATATCATACTTGCAGTATGCTTTACTGATAGATTCAGATGATTTTTTTTTTGCTTCATAGACATTTGGTTGTATTTTTTACTTTAATATACATAAGAGACTATGAATGTTTCTAGTAAGCAAAACAATACAACTTTCTGTCTTAAAAGTTCATGTTTTTATCACTTGCTTCTTTTAAGAAAAAGCTTATTTGTGTTTTAAGGATATATTCTCTCATTTTAAAAGAACTTCAAATTGCCCTTATTCTTTGAAGAGAATTCTTTGAGTATGAATAATAAGATGAGAAATTTTAGTTTTAGGAGTATATTTTCCTATATACCTAAAAATCTTCTTGTGCTCTTCTATGTTCTTGTCGTATCCTTTCTAACACAATCTATTTTTTACTCTATAATGTTTTAAAAATCTATTTTAATACTCTTTTTTCTTTTATATTATCATAATAAAGTGTTTCAGGGTTCTAAACTACATTTAAGGCATTGCCCCTTGATACTTTAATTCTATTTTGCCATTAAAGTTTTTAATAAGGCTATTTCAACTCTCAATTTGCAGCGTTTCACTTCTCCAATAAATATGCAGATGTACTTTTTCATTTTCTGTGTCCCTATACTGGTTTCTAGAAAGTGCCAATATAGGAATTCTATGCTTTATAGTGAAACATGCTGATTGTCTGTTCATTCTATTAAGTAATTTCAACAGTACTATTTCACTTCTGTCATTTGGAAATATATAGCAATCTGATATTTTTATACATTTTATTCTTTGCCTTTCTTTCATGGGCTTCTATGTATGTTTTAATTTCCTTTTGTATTTTGGAAAGTTCAAGTGCACTTTATAGTATTTTAATTTTTTTGAAATGAGTTCATGTTTTATTTCCCCCAAATCCTTCAAACCACAGAATTCCTATATGCTCTTGATTTTTAAAAATAACAGCAAATTTCCACCATACTTTTTCTTTTTCTTACTTTTCTTTTCTCCTCAAAAGTTCTTTAGTCATCTTCACCCACCAATGATTAGTACCATGGATAAAAGATTAAGTCTTCTTTGTGGATTTTTTCTTACAGAAGTCCAGTAGCATGGTTACTCTCAAATCACTCTTCTTAAATTTTTACTTTGGCCATCAAGCTCATCACTGGAACACTTCAAAGATGGAAGTACACGTGTGTACCCTGGACCTGACCCTGTGCCATAGTTCTCTGTGCCCAAATCCTGCCAGGAGAGAACTGGTCACCCAGGAGTGCTGACACATCTGAGGGCACAGCTAAGACCACCACTTCTGCTCAAATATCTGGCCCAGGAGGGACCTGCTCAGAGCCTTCAGGACACAGGAACCAAGGAACAGCCAGAGACAGAGCCTTTTTGTTTTCTGTCTGCACCCTGGAGCTGACCCTGCACTACAGCTCTCCATACCAAATTCCTCCCAGAGAGAACTTGTATCCCAGGAGTACTGACAAGCTTACAGAAGGGAGAAGCCACAGTCAAAGACAACAAGCGCAACTAACACCAGAGATAACCAGATGGCAAGAGGCAAGGGCAAGAGCATAAGCAACATAAACCAAGGCTACTTGGCAATATCAGAACCCAGTTCTCCCACCACAACTGCCCTGAATACCACAATACACCAGAAAAACAAGACTCTGAATTAAAATCACATCTCATGATGATGAGAGAGGACTTTAAGAAGTATATAAATAACTCCCTTAAAGAAATACAGAAGAACATAGGTAAACAAAAGCCTTTAAAAAGTAAACACAAAAATGCCTTAAAGAATTACAGGAAAACACAACTAAACAGGTGAAGGAATTGAACAAAACTATCCAGGATCTAAAAGTGGAAATAGAAACAATAAAGAAATCACAAAGGGAGCCCACCCTGGAGCTAGAAAACCTAGGAAACATATCAGGAGTTACAGATGCAAGCATCACCAACAGAATACAAGAGATAGAAGAGAGAATCTCAGGTGTGGAATATACCATAAAAAACACTGACACCACAGTCAAAGAAAATGCAAAACACAAAAAGCTCCTAAACCAAAACATCCAGGAAATCCAGGACACAATGAGAAGACCAAACCTAAGGATAATAGGTATAGAATAGAATGAAGATTTCCAACTTAAAGGACCAGTAGATATCTTCAAAAAATTATAGAAGAAAACTTTCCTAACCTAAAGAAAGAGATGCCCATAAACATACAAGAAGCATACAGAACTTCAAATAGACTGGACCAGAAAAGAAATTACATAATAGTCGAAACACCAAATGCACAAAGAAAGAATATTAAAAGCAGTAAGGGAAAAAGGTCAAGTAACACATAAAGGCAGACCTATTATAACTACACCAGACTTCTCACCAGAGACTATGAACACTAGAAGATCCTGGGCAGATGTCGTACAGACCCTAAAAGAACACAAATGCTATCCCAGGCTACTATACCCAGCCAAACTCTCAATTACCATAGATGAAGAAACCAAGATTTTCTATAACAAAACCAAATTTACACAAAATCTCTCCACAAATCCAGCCACACAGGATAACAGATGGAAAACGCCAACACAAGAAGGAAAACTACACCTTAGAAAAAGCAAGAAAGCAATCATCTTTCAATAAACCCAAAAGAATATAGACACACAAACATAATTCTACCTCTAGCAACAAAAATAACAGGAAGTAACAATCGCTATTCCTTAATATCTCTTAATCAGTCTGGCAGTTCTTAGAAAATTAGATATAGTACTACCTGATAACCCATCTATACCACTCAAGGGCATATCCCCAGAAGATAATCCAACATGTAATAAAGTTACATGCTCCACAATGTTTATAGCAGCCATATTTATAATAGTCAGAAGCTGAAAACAATCCAGATGTCACTCAACAGAGAAGTAGATACAGAAAATGTGGGACATTTACACAATGGAGTACTATTCAGCTATTAAAAAATTGACTTCTTGAAATTCATAGGCAAATGGATGGATCTGAGTCAGGTAACTCAGTTACAAAAGAACACACATGGTATGTATCACTGATAAGTAGATATTAGGCAAAGAGCTTGGAATACCCATGACACAACTTACAGACCACATGAAGCTTAAGAGGAAGGAAGACCAAAGTGTGAATGCTTCAGTCCTACTTAGAAGGGAAGTAGAAGGTGGGAGGAACTTGGGAGGAAGAGAGGAAGGGGAGAGATAAATGAGGGGCAGAATCAGGTATGGGAGGAGAAGGAGGAAATATACAGAGGGTCAGAAAATTGAGCAGAGGTATATAGCAATGTGGGATGGGGAACTGGGGGTAGCAACCAGAATGTCCCAGATGTCAGGAAAATAAGAACCTCCCAGGACCCCACGGGGATGACATTAGCTGAAATACTCCACAAAGAGGAAGCAGAGCCTGTCAAGACCTTATCCTAAGGTTAGGCATGGTCTCCCAGTTGAGGGATGGGGCTACCCACCCATCTCCAAAATTATAACCAATAATTGTTCTTGTCTAAAAGAAATACAGGATCAAAAAGTGGAACAGAGACTAAAGGAAAGGCCATCCAGAGACTGTCTTACCTAGGGATCCATCCCACATCCAAACACCAAACCCACACATTATTGCTGATACCAAGAAGTGTTTGCTGACAGGAACCTGATACAACTGTCTTCTGAGAGGCTCTGCCATATCCTGACCAATACAGATGTGGATGCTTGCAGCCAACCATCAGACTTAGCATAGAGACCCACCAATGGAGGAGTTAGGGGAAGGACTGAAGGAGCTGAAGGGGCCTTATCTGACATCAATGGGAGAGGAGGCACTTGGTCCTATGAAGGCTTGATGCCCCGGTATAGAGGAATGCTAGGGTGGTGAGGCGGGAATGGGTGGGTGCGTGAGGGAGCATCGTCTAGAAGTAGGGGAATGAAGAATGGGATAGGAGGTTTGCAGAGGGGAAACTGTGAAAGGGGATAACATTTGACATGTAAAAAAAATATCTAATAAAAAAAGAAAGAAAAGAAAGATGGAAGCACTCAAAAAATTCTTGGAGCACATTTAGACCTTTTCTCCTTTTAGCTCTTAGGACCTGCTCTTGGCCATCACTTATCCCCACAGCGTTGTCCTTTTTGGCCATGTTTTTAATGTATTAATACTATAGTGTAAATCCTGATATTCCTCTAAGATTATACTTTGTAACCTGATACCCAATGTTATTGGTATCAATAAGTGTAGTTATGGGAGAAGCAATCAAACCAGAAGGCCTTCACCTTCAAGAACGAAGACATAGTATCTTCTCCCCTATGGGGACAGACAAAGAGCACCATCTATGAGCACATTCCCAGATGTTAAACCTCCTAAACCATTTATTTTAGACTTCTTAGCCTCCAGTCTACAAGGGAAAAAATGTGCTATTTATAATGTACCCAGTATTTTTTTTATTGGAGTTTAGTGGACTAAGACAATTACAGATAATTTTCTTGCTTTTGATTCTTTTTTTAACCTTCTAAAACTTCATTTTATTATTTTCTATCATTGCCATTTGTCCTGAGAGCAAGAGAGAATGTAAACTGTGAGCACACTGAGCAACTTTGCCTGGCAGCCATTTTTAAAAATTTTTATTTTTATTAAGAAATTGTTTATATTTTGCTTTCAGTTCATAAACCACTAAATTTATTGCAATTTATTAGATTCTTGCAAGTCTTTTTTTACTCATGTAAATGTATGTGTAGTAATTGCATAAATATTATTTTCAGAATTTGTAACCAGATAATTTTGGCTTCCATTTTATAATTATAAGCAAACTATTTAGTTTAATTCCCTGGCTACTATTTATCAGTCTGCTATTGTCATGGTACTGGAGAATTATAATTCTGGATTCATTTTGCTGAGAATAAACTCTATGGAAATTTGAACATGTATATGGCTATGGGGAGTAAGATATAGAAATTTCTCTGACTCAGTTCTTAGGGTAGAGATTCATCCAGTAAGATGATAGTTCTTTGGACTGGTATAGAAGACAAGATCATGGAAGCGCATTTGTATCTAGTCAATACTGAGAACAACAGAGAATTCCCACCACTGTGTGTATTTTACTTTTCTCTGTATCACTACATAGAGTAGTATAACTTGAATTATTTTTCTTTACAAATGATCCAACCAATATTTATTTAAATTGAACAGTCACATCTCAAAAAGTAAGTAAAAATGGTCAGTTGGTCCATGAACACAATTCAATCCTATTAGCCTTTAACAAGAGGAAAACCTAAACTACACTGAGATTCTTTTTCACTGCTACGTTAATGGATATTGTCAAGAAAAAAATAACAAATGATTAAGCAAATATGGTGGTGGCTGGGTATGACCCTATTTACACTTGTTGGAGTACTACTTAGTACAGTACATGTGAACATCATTGTTGACTCTCTGTATTATGTGATAAAATTATGCTATACATATATGCACCCACAAGAATCTAAATCAGCATACAGTACAGACTTCTAAATATTCAAGGGAACTGCTACACAAGGCTTCATAAAAAGAAGTTAACATGAATTATTAAAAGCATAGGATTTCTCAGTTGGGTGTACTATAATTCAACTTGGATATGTAATCACACTAAATACTTTATATGAAAGTTTGAAGCTGGTAGGTCTTCCATTGTACTCTTTATATCTTCTTCTCCAATGGCCATCCTATTAAATTCATATTATAAATTAACCTTCTTCTAAATATGGATGCAGGTTCTTTAGGTTAATTTCTGTCTTAGTAAGTTTTTAGTATTCTTGTGTAACAAATGAAGAACTCAGCAGGGATAATGTACATGAAGGTATAATATAAGGTTGTACCAGAATATCTTGATTTATATTCTGGTACAAGTACTGCACATTGGGATTGTGTTTATAAGAACAAATACTTTAATTTTGAAAGTTTTTAAAAATATTTTTTAGTTTTAAAAGTTATGATACAATTAAATTGTTTCTCCATCCATGCCTTCCTCTCTCAGTGACTTTTCATGCGTGCACTATGCCTTGATCTCTCTCATTTTCATTCCTTTTTGCTTCTATTGTTGTTGCATATATATAATATATGCATATGTGATCAGTATGTATATACTTGAGAAAAAAATATATTTTAAATAGGTAAAAATCCAAACAAAAAGTTGAATTGCCATTGCATATTTAAGATTAAAGAGGTACAAAGTGTTCAGACTGTGTTCTCTTAAGGCAAATGTACAAGGCAGATGTAAGAATAGTAAAACAAATTTTCCAAATGGAAATTTTAAAAAGCTCAAGTAGGAAAACAGTGGTAATAAACAATTGGTAAATGGAGAGATTTGGAACATGTAATGTTAATAAGGAATGGATGCAGAAGAGGTCAAGATTAAAGGAGTAAATTACAGTGTGTTCGGTGGAATGGAAGCGTCTATTTCGTATGTAAGTAGAAATCTAAGGAATGTTCTGAAGAAATTCTGCCAAGCCCTTAGAGACCAACAAATTGGACCATGATTGGAGAAAGAGGCACACCCTAAATTGTTTCAAGAAACACATACATGTTATGTTTAAGGAATAAAAGTAGTAGTGTGTATAGTGCACTCTTGAGAGCACTAGTGAGAGCCACTGGAAGAATTCTTAAGCTGAAACTGAAGCTATCTCTAGAGACGGACATGGACAGTAATGTTGTTGCTGCTGTGGGCCTCTGTACCAGGGAATACAACTATTTAATGAACTTTCCTAAGACAGTGGGATATGTGAGCAAGGTATAATTTTGTGAATAGATATACAGCACATGACTAGAAATGCTACTAATGTAAACATGACAGCTAAAAAATAAAACACAGAACGGAATTGCCAAAAGAGACCCCTGGTATCATGTAATGTATACGGAGAAAATTTCTTATGTACATGAAAAGATTCTATAGCAAATAAGGAGCTGAAACACAGTGATAGAAAGACCCAGGTGCAACCTGATCTCAAAGAAAACAGGGATGGTTACAGCCATCTAATGAGGATCTAAGAAGGAAGAAATGTAATGAGTGGGAACCAATGTGACACTGCAGGTGAAAAAAAGTCAGTCAATGCCAGATATCAGTTTGAATCTCTTCCTTATTCAATCATATGCGAACATTTTGGATTTGCATTAAAGAAATATCTTAATTTTTTCTTTTCTGCTTGGAAAAAAAATAAGTCCAGACATACTTAAGAGACAGTAAGTAAAATAACTAAAAAATAAACTTCAAATCTAATACTTTTAATTGAATATTTTATTTCTTAAAGCATAATTGTGTTGGGTTTTAAATTGTTATGTTAATTACATCTAAATAAATGGTGAAATAATTTTACAAAGATTAAAAATAAATAGATTCATTACAATCAATGTGTGAAACTTTTGAAAATCGGGAACCTTTTTTTAAATTTTTAATTCTTTTAAATTTTTTTTTTATTTATAATTCTTCCCTCAGTATTCTTCCCTCGGAACACTCATGCTGAGATGAATCACCATGCTAGGATTAATTAGTTTCATCTTTGAGAACATTGACCAGATAATAGTATCATACCCCAGACCAGAGAGTAGAAAGTGTTCCTACTCTTAAGATTTAAGTGAAGTTCAGTACGAACATTCTGATTGCTTGAACAACTTACTCAAATCATCTCTGACTTTATGGCACAAGGAAAATAATGGCTGACTTTAGGACAATGTGGTAAGTATTAACAATTTCATGATGGTAAATGCCTTAAAAACTCAGACAACACAAAGTAAACTAAGAAGCATACAGAAAACAAAGAAAAGCTTGGGGATATGCTGAGAAACGACTGGGAAAAGTCCTTTGAGGGGCCAGGGATCTCTGTAGGGGCTTTTTTTGTATGGCAGCCAAGTTGGTAGACCATCTTCCCTAGAGAAAGGGCTAGGAACCCTGTGAACATCTCACTGGAATAAAAAAACACAACACAAAACAAAACAAAACAAAACAAAACAAAACAAAACAACCAAGTGAATGCCCTTCTGGTGTTTGTTTTCTATGCCAATGGAGAGACTTCACAGTGTCCAGTCTCCTTTCTACTCCCAAACTCATTACTGAGGGAGCAGTAGATTGTCATCTAAAGCCTGTCAGAGCAACATCTGGATGGAAGTGGTGCCGCCGCCACAGACTGACTTCATTTCAATGTCCTGCCCACATAGAGAATGTGTAACATTATTCAAGGAAACACTTAGAAAGAAAGGAAATTTGCATCTGTGGGTTCTTTACACCTGAATCTCGATGCTTCGTGTGTTTTAAATGTTTCTACTTTTATTTTTGGATGTAGGAGTTAAATGTATGAACCTATACGTGTGCATACATAGCTACACATTCCATATTACAATATATCAAGGTTAATCCTAAAACTTCACCAAGGGAATTCCAACACATAACAGGTGTAAAGCGTGTAAGCATGAACAGTGCATGGATTGGGCATGAATACCTGCTTCATTTTACTTTAGGTCAAGTGTTACTGCCATGTGATTTATAATAATGACTTTTATGACTACAGATATTTTATTTTTGCATAGCAAAATTTCAGAAAGTTAACCGTATATCTGTTAAAAACAAAAACAAAATCCAGGACTACAGCACTTTGAAACTAGAAGTTTAGTTTTATGTAGGGTGCAGAGTACGTAGCTTAACTGTATAGTTTTAGGAGGAAAACCATTGTACTTTCATGGGGATTATAACCATGATTTAATGAACACAATTACTTTTATTTATATTTTCTCTGTATTTTAACTTAAAACGCACAGCCACAGGAATAGTCTCCAAGAAGAACATGACCCTAATTAAACTGTAAAATACGGTGCACTGTATGCATGTGTGCTTTTCCAAGGAAGATCATTGGTTTTTTCTTTACATACCTCCAAGTACCATGAGAGTCAGTCAATTTCACAAATCTTGCTTTAAATCATTAAAATGTATGCGAAAGATGACAATCTAAATCCTAGGTTTGCGTTGATATTTTATAAACCTATTCCATTCCAACTTTAAGGCCACATGCACCTTTTATAAGTTTTCACACTCCTCTGGTCCCTTCCTCTCCTCCTCAAGGCTCCAACCACACAAACCTTCTCTGTTTATTCTTTGCAAACCCATCCTGGCCTCACAGTCTGTTTGCTCTGCTTAATGCCTCTGTCCAAGATCTCCCCATAGTTGGATGCTTTTTGTCATCTAAATGTCAGCTCAAATGCTACCTTTTCCCAGGCCTCTCTGTGAAATCACTCTTTACAGCATCCGTCTGCCATGCTTTCCTCATAATGTTCAGTCACAGCTCAAGCGCACATCTTCTGAGTGAAATAATAGTAACTTAGATATTGTTTTGAAAAAAGGAATTATTAGGCAAAGGCCCCTCAAAAGTTAATGTGAAACCAGTGAAATTATTCTATTGAAAACCGATTAGATGGCTACACAGATACATTTGTACCTTCCTTGTAACTGTCTTGTGATGTTAACTGAGTTGCTGTATTCAGGCCGCTTAGTGTATCAGCATCCATTAATCCTGTTTTCATGACTATTGCTGTTTCTGGAAAATTAGAGAAAGCATCTACATGATACAAGAGTCATATTCAACAGATGAATATGATATGAATATGATCCTCTAAACTATACCAAATTCCAGTTAAAATTATTTAAAGGCACAGTTAACACAGTTATGTAGACACTCATTTAAATTCCTGAATGTGCATTAAAATGAAAACCACTAGTATTCCTATGCTTAATGTATTTTGGTATTTGAATATTATTCTCAAATCCATTTCTTTGAGAATAATAAAAATTTTGAAACCCAGTGCATTGTCTAGTCTCTTATTTTGTACAGACATGGTACATAGGCAGGATATGACATAGTCAGTTACCATAATATCTAAAACTCTCAAGCATCCAGCGATCTTTACATTAGCGATTATTTAGAGAATTTGGATTTCTCAAGTATGCCTTTGTCTTTATAAAAAGAAATACTCTGAATGTTCTGATTTACTAGAGAAATAAGAGTGTGATTTTAAAGATGTGAAACCAATTTATTTTGGAGAATTTTGCTATGAACTTATACTAGTAAACAAGATTTTTTCTTTGTGTATTTATTTCTAAAATTACTTCAAGTGCATTGTAATCACTTGTCAGTTTCCTATGTCATATTAAGAAGCATATGGTTGGAAACCAAGATTTTAGAACTATCTGCATATATCTGTTGGGTTTCAGATCCTGGTCAAAGCATTGAGGTGCATAGTTCACATATCAAAGCACACCTAGCCTCTCCCAGCATCCCTCAGTTCCTACCTGTTACAGTGAGCAGCCATACCCCACCCTCAACCCTGAACTTGCCATGGGGCTGGGCTGCCCTTCCCTCAGATGCTGCTCCCTATATAATTCAGACTTTTGGGTCTCTCCCTGCCTCCTCCTTTCCCCACTCACTTTCTCCACCCCCACTCCCAGCCCTTTTCTCTCTTTCTCTTCCCTTTACTCTCTGTTTCCCTCTTCAGGGTGATTTTCCTTCCTCAGTCCTTGTGAACAGTGGACTTTCCTGAGAGCAGTTTTCCAATAAACCTACACATACACACACACACACACACACACACACACACACACACACACACACAGAGAGAGAGAGAGAGAGAGAGAGAGAGAGAGAGAGAGAGAGAGAGACTAAGTTGGCTTGAACTGGTTCATTTTACCAGCAGAGAAATAAGTTATCAATACCCCATTCAGTTAAGTAGTACATTTCTGCTTTGTTCCAAAATGGCACACGTAGCAAGCTTTTGACAAGTCTCTGAATATACTAATTTATACTTTTATGTTTTAGAAAGAAAGAGACCTAGAGGTTGCAAAGTCCATTTTTAAAAAGGAGAAAATTACTGCTGGGTAAGGAAGCTATGTCCACCACCCAGTGAATTAGAGTGAATGGAAGGTGTGTAATTCTCCTGTCTAGTATCTTTTCTTCAGCTTTCAACCTCTAATTCCTGAATTGCAATCAACCCCTCACCCCACTTCAGACTAGCCCCTAGTACAGTAGGATTCACTTCTCAGTCAGAAAGTCATCGTCACAGTGTAACTTTTCTTTTCTTTTCTTTTCTTTTCTTTTCTTTTCTTTTCTTTTCTTTTCTTTTTTTAATTAGAGAAAGACTGCCTTGGTACAGGAGGCATGATGAAGGAGAAAATGTTTTCAACTGGAAATAAATTCTCCAGGGTCATTGCCTTCTGTCTTTGCCGTCACAATAACTCTTTGCTGTGTGACATCTAACTAATGCTGGTGATGCAGTTGTCTTTCCTTTGTGCTTTTCTTCTTCCCTTCATGAGTTATTTTCTCCTCTTTACATAGAATCTCACGGTGATGAAAGGCCGGCAGCAAATATCCAGTTAGGGAGAGTGCCTTTTCCAAAAATTAACATTAAAAATTGAGTAGATTATTTGTATGAGAAACATAAAATAATTCCAGAAGCTTTTCCATTTAAATATGCAGAAAATTAAAGCAAGAAGTCCTCTCCCTTTTAGTGTGACTTATACAATCAGTCAAATCTCTGATGTGTTTAGCTCCCTCAGCGATCTCTAGTGTTTGCTTCTAGTATGCCTTCCTTTCTTGTCTATAAACAGTTTCTTTCAATGTACCTGTAGAACTAAAAAAGATGCTTCGAGAGAAAGACATTGAAATATATCATTGCCTTCCTGTGAATCTTACATTTTCCCCTCTTATGAGTTTGGAATATCTTTCCTACAAGGAGCTGTAATCCTAGTTGGCTCACTCTAGAGCCAAGACAAGATTCCACACATTTCTGAAATAGCTGCTATAATTTATTGTCATCGCAGGGCAGTTAGATTTAAACCCTCATGGACCCAATGCCACAAAACAGCTCTTTCAGAGTTCAAAGGGGTAGGTCTACACATGCAAGTAAGTTATCGCTAATGGTGCCACTATAACCCTTGCTGTACCCTGGATGCTCCTGGTGTTTCAATAATCATGTGATACCCAAAACCCTTCCAATACTTCTCAAACATATTCTATTACGTGAATCTCAGGTGTCAGGGTAAAATGCCTTTAATGAATTGCTTCCTACCACTAACACAGTTTATTTTCCAAACAACAACAACAACAACATGTTTCCCCAAGAATACAAACTCCTCCTGACGAACCCTCCAGTGCCAAATGTGGTTTCCATTTGCTCTTTTTGGATTTATATGACTGTGCCAAAGTTCAGGTGTGCCAGCTCTTTGTAATAAGCTATTTGGATGAAAGCTGGGTCGGCTCAAAGGATCCTGATGTATTTTATTGCCGCCTTTTAAGATTATTGTTCAGAAATACCGAGTCTAATTTTGAAATCAATTAGCCATTGGGTCTGATGAGGTGTTGGCCCAGCTCAGGTTCACACCCGCTGTCTAGATTACTGTTCACTTGAGGCAAGTCCCTAGTATCGCGCTGTTCCTCAGCATCTGGTGGACACATGTTTGATGTTCTCACAGAAAGAGTTGATGTTTAAAAGGCAAATCCTCATGAAGAACACTTTGTGCATTGGCTGCTAATAGCTGGAACAACAAATATTTTTTTCTCTTTTTCTCTCTTTCCTTTCAAAGAATGATGATTGGTTTTAAAAGGGCAATAGAAGGAGGAGCATTGTGACTTTTGTATTTATTTTTAATGATGGGTGTCTAGGAAACTTAATTCTTCAAAATAAATGGTGCATTGAACAGCTGTTATGAGAAAAGAATCAAGTTATCTGTTGCCTACTACTACCAGAAAGGCGCTCTCCTTCCCTGGGTCCTCTCCACTGCCTGAATGGAGGAAATGATGTCTTCCCCAGAATGCTGCTTCCAAGAACTATCTCTTGCTCACAGTCAATCAGCACTTGGGAAGGTGCAAATTCTGCCTGGCAGGGGCCATGCTTCTGGGAACAGTGCCAGAGGACTTAGCTACCACCCATGCTGTTCAAAAGAAGTGGCAGATAGTAAAAATAGAAAGCTGCACGACCCCTTTCTCGGGTTTCCCCCTCACTGGCTGCCTAATGTTTTGGTAGAAAAGGGAGCTCTGAGTCCCCCTTTCTCACAATACTACTGACTCTTCTTGTGGGTCGATTGCCTGGTCTGATGTGGAGCAGAACAGCAGCAGAGTATTCACACTTTGGTGAGGCATTCTCTGTGAGTTCTATCTTTATAGAAAAAAAAAAGTTCTCTTATTCATGTCTCACCTCTTTAATAAAACTATCTGTAATGGCAAAATTACCTCAGGTTAGGACAAGGCTTGTTCCAGGGAGAGTTATGGGTCAACAAACTAATCAATGACCACATTTTATCTATAATGGATGCTACTTCCCACGGTTTCTTCCTTCAGA
Source organism: Mus minutoides (assembly GCA_902729485.2). NCBI lineage: Eukaryota > Metazoa > Chordata > Mammalia > Rodentia > Muridae > Mus > Mus minutoides. Next base: position 90,657 of record CACVCL010019239.1, on the reverse strand, counting down.
GGATTGGTCACTAATGCTAAAACCTAGAGGGGTTGGCAGTGTGCTCATTAAATTTATTCCTTTTCTCTGAAAGGAAATTAGTTTTCATTCATACACTCAATCAACAAGTGTTTATTGGGAGATATTGATTAGGGACCCCTAAAACAATGGAGGGTGAAGCTTGTCTGGGTCCTCTTAACTTCAGGAAGTATAAGTTCTAAAGGAAAAGGGGACATTTAAAGAAGTTACCAATTTAAAGAAGTAAGCCTGCACACAAAGATGACCAGGGAATGATCTACTAGATGCATGTTTAAATTGCTGTATAATTCTTAAACAATTTAACCATACAGTATTGCAACATACACCTGTAATCTCAACACTGGGGAGGTAAGGCATGAGGGAACAACAGTTAGAGGTCAACCTTAGCCTCATAATAAAACTTGCCTGAGAACAACCATCACAATCTCATAGTATCTGAAAATTTTTAAATGTTCTAGGAATATGGACCCCTAAATATTCCCACTTATTCGACTACATTTAATCTTTACTCCTTAGATAATTTTCCTGTTTAATCTTTATCTTCAGTTTTCACCATTTATCCACTTAGGATAAAAATACTGAAGGTCTGAGTAAAGGAGTGTGTGCTTGATATAGTTGATCCCAGAGCATATGAGTGCGAGCTGAGATTTAATAGGTGGAGTTCAAGTATAAGGTTCATACTATTCCCAACCCTACTTGCTGTCTGTTGTGAGCCACACTCTTCACAATGAGTGATTTGTAGCTCGTTGTTTTACCACCAAGGGTGCTGATTAAGTGCCTTACAAGTCTGTAGCTGTGAGTTTGCCCCTAAGCAATACCAACTCTCTCCACGTGAGACCAAGCTTAAATGACAGAGGCTTACAGGGTTATGCCACCTTTTTGAACTAAGGTGACTGTGCAAAGACGTGTGTGGGATCAACGTTTCCTCCCTGCAGATGAGTAAAGCACTCTCTGAGGAAACTCTGAGACTTTGTCTACATTGCCTAAAATGGAGAAAAAGCAGCTGAGAGAAAGGTCCAGGAAGGGCAGAATTAGAAAAATCACTGCTGCTCTTGTTGAAAACACAGTTTCTCTGATGGGTTTGGTCATTTCCTGGAGAACTTTTTCTCCAAATTTTCCAAAAGACATTGAAGAAAGATAATGATTTAAGGGGAGGAGAGAAGCTTTCAATGGAGAAGCATGGAATGTGACATTTATTCCTGTCCCTTGATATCTCTTCATCAAAGAAATGTACTTGGAGGTTGATGTTGGAATCATAAAGCATGCCTTGCTTAATCTTTTTAAAAACAAAGGTGGCCAACTTGTACCAGAGCACAAAGGTAGGATTAAAGTTGTAACTGCCATCATAAGTTACTGCCATTACAAATTATTGCCATTGTAAGTTTCTGGCTGAGTATCAGGCTCTCACAATGGGTGATGAAATTAGAAGTGCTTATTCTTTCCAACATGAAAATAACCCATTTTTATTAGAGACAGAAAAGCATGAGAAATAAAACACAGAGGTGAGATTCCATTTCTTTATTTTTAACTTTTTCACACCTTTAACTCCTTTGTGAGATCTGACAATGGCGATTCTTCCAAACTTCATGAATTTAGCTTCCATAATAACTATCTGAATATGAGAATGTCAGAAACATTCAAGAGTCCAATATTTTGAACCTCTGCATTGAAATGTAAGAAGATGCTTGACACATTTTAAATAGACTGATGCTTATATTTTCCCTTAAATATAACCAAAGTCACACTGGAGCATCCATCAAGGGATATATTTTATAGTTTTAAGCATATGGGTGAATCCTAGGTCAAAGACGAGTGTGCATTAGTAGTGTTCCATAACGCTACTTCTTTTTATTAACTTAGTCTTTTCCCCAAGTAAATGCAGCTGTTGAGTGTTTGAAGCACAGATATCCTTCTGTTCCCCCTCATCATGTTTATGCAACATAATAAGTTATATACAGCACTTTTATTATCTACATAATAATTTCATTTTTCATGTTAACTAGGCATTGGCTAACATCAATGATGGGTCATCAAATAGTAAAAGCTACCACAACCACCATAGATAGGCAGATAAATATTGACTCCTAACCAAGAATGGGATTGATCATGACCCAGATTTACAATAATTATGTATTAGTGTAGTAATGATTAATTATTTATTTAAATTGTTATCAAGAATTTCATGTTTGCATATACATTTTATCAGACCCACCCTTGTTCCCTCTAGTCCAATTTCTCCCATATTTCTCTCCACAACTACTGCTCCCCCACTTCTTGTGCTCACTTAAAAAAAAGCTACTGAGGAATTTATGTGTCTTACAAATAGAACTAAACTTTGATTTGTTGAGTGATTATATTTACATTTTATAAGTGGTCTGTTCCGACTTATATGTAATGGTGATGTGCTTGCCTTTTAATTTCATGTCAGGGGTGCCTTATAAATTGAAACAATGTCCACTGATCTATCACATGTGTTCTAATGCCTTCCTAGCTTCTAATTTTCTTTTAATGGACTTTTTGGCTTTGGTTAAAATGTTTCTACTTTTTGCATTTGTCTTTTTATTCTTCCTCTGAATATATGCCCAAATTCTTCTGCATCTTCAGAATAGATGATAGTTATCTGTAGTTTCTTCTTGGTCCATAATTATTTCTTCTTACTCTCATAAATATTAATATTGTTAAACCACCCAATGGCTCGAGAATATTGAGTCCATTGTCCACAGGCTACATGTGGCTAAGAATAATATGAATGTAGCACAACACAAAATCTTAAACTCACTTGAAACATTACGAGAGGCTTTTAAAATAAAAATTTTAAAGTTTTTATTTATTTTTAATTCTGTATGTTTGAAGATCATTGTACATGTGAGTGCAGTCCCCACAGAGGCCAGAAGAGGGTGCTAGATCCCACAAAGCTAATGCCAGTTGTGACCTACCTCGTGTGGTTGGACACTGGGAGCCACACTGGGGTCCTTTATGCTAGTCTCCTAATTGTTTACCAGTAACCACCGAGCAATCTCCCCAGTGCCCCACCCCCACCTAGCCTCTTTTTTATTCTTTAATTTAGCAAATTTTTAGTAACTTAATTGTGAGCTTACATGAATTTTATAGATAACAGTGTCATATCACAATGCCAAAAATTCGGATACACTTGGACCCAAAGAACATAAACCATATTGTTCCTTGACCTAAATAAAATTGTAGCTCTGTTTTCTTACTCAATCAAATTTAAACATGGTATTTAATATTTTTAATTGATTTTAAGAGTCATCATTATTACATACACTATTATTATTTTCTGTTGCTTGGAGCTATTTTATTTTATTTTACACCATACATTATTAAATAGGATAGCTTTATATAACACGTTTTTTGTATCATAATAAATGTTTTCTTTCAAAAGTTTTGTTTTTCAACTTATTTTGAACTTCCACCCTCTGTACTTACAAAACAGTTACTTAATAATTATTTTGTGTGGCTATGTCCATGATACATTACACACACATGTATGAAAATTTAAAGAGAATTGAAATATCAAGATTTTAATCCTACACCTTTTGGTTTCTTTGTTTAGTACTCATGGATTATGAAGGGTTTAAAAGTGAAAAGACTTGGATTTTCTTATTGTCATGTACACTTTCTCCATTTTTTTTAAGCCATGGCATTCCTTGGCTCCATTAGTTCAGAATCTGTGTAAACAGGACCTTCTCCATGTGAGATGAAGTTCTGACAGGAGTGTGCACTGCTTTGGTCCTCTCCCTCGCCTACTGTTTTTTACAACCAGTCCAAATTTTACCTCTGAACAAGGACGAAGGTCAGTTGGTCCCCTGGCCTAACTTGACTGTATAGAAAAGATGCATGCAAGCAGGCATTTGCAGTCACAAGTGGACAAGGGGATCCATATTCCTGGTTTGTTTATATCTGTAGATCTCTTCCAAGCTTCGGAGGTTGTACAACGCATGAAAAGAGCCTCCCTTCTGAACAACCTTGTGTGTAAATACAGTTCGTTTCCCTTGAAGCCTGCCTGTATGACTGATGGAAATTATAGTTAAAAACCTCCACCTGGGCTGTCAGCTACGAGAACGCGTCTTATTTATTTTTATTTGTCACAGCAGGTTACGCTCACAAAATCCAGGTGCTACATGGCTTTAAATCTGGGCGCAGGTCTAGGAATAGTCCGTTGAAGGCAGTTTATTTAGGATCCCTAACATAAAGGGACTTAGCGAATTGGATTTTATCCAGCTAGCTCCCTAAGTCAGAGTATAAAGTGAATGGACAATGCCAGAAATAAGAGAACATAACAATAATACAACAGAACAGAACCTCATTGCACATTCTGCCTTGATTCTTCCTCATGCTGAAGGAAGTGAGCTGAAGACAGAGAAATCGCTTTTTATGCTGAGCCCCTCACTGTTCACAACAAAGCTACAACTGACCTTTCAGCCTTCTTCCCTAATGTAAGAACCTTGTTGCCAGAAAGTAAGGGTCTTTCCCCTCCCTCTTTGAACATGGAATTTTTATACATGTTAATCATTAATTATTTTATTTTTACTCCTATTTTACATTTAGTCTCTATTCTGAGGAAGTGCATTAACTCAGAAATCACACTGTCTTCAGATCATTTTTGTTTTGTTTATCTCTGCTTTGTTTTCAAACTATTTTCCCCAGCTAACATGGTAATCCTCTGATTAACATGATCATTCACTCTCCACTATCTGAAATTACATAATTTATTTAATTAGCCCGCCATATTGGTTATGGGCTGTATTTTCTGTTTCCTTCCTAAATTAGCAGCCAAAAATAAAATTATCTTTTGTTTCTTTGCTCCCACCTCTAACAGATCTCAGTGTCTATCATCCAAATGCTTTTACTTGTGAGTACACAACTATTTTGGATACAATTAATGTGCAAGTAATTAAAGTTGATTTCTGTATGTTATTCTAATTTTCACTACACTAGGCGTATGTTTCAATACACTGATATTTCATAAACTGTCAGCTTGTGAGATGTTCCAGTTATAAAGGACTTTACTTGACTCTTGTACAGTGTATATAAGTACATGTATCAAGTTGACCCATCTGGACAGCACAAAACTCCCAGACAAGCCTGTTTGAACAGAACCACTGGCGTGATCTGTGGTAACAGTTTACTCTGTCCTGTTTTACATTTATGTTTGACATTTGCTTTCTACTTCCTGCACATCAATGCAAGAATGGAAGGATCTATTTTCACACTACCCCTTAGGCTAGGTCCCCATTTAACAATCCATTATAATATGCATGAAAAGCTGTGATAATTTAAGAAAAGCTATGATAATTTAAGGAGAGATAGGATTGTATTTTTAATACATTTATTTTTAAAATTTCTTTTATTTTATAGCATATATGCCTATTAACTCATTATTTCAAATAAAACACTTGATGCTGAGGGAAGATTTGTTATAAAATGCCTCTATAAAGAAACACTAAGTTTGCTTCATAGTTTTCATCTCAAACACAGAAAAAGTTTGTCAGGAAAAGTGAGTGGTAACTCAACAACCCTGTAAGTGATAAAGAAGTAGAAATATTAAGACAATAACAATATCTCTCTCTCTCTCTCTTTTTTAATTCCTTCCCTTCTTTCACTCTTTCTTTCATTTTTTTGCAATTCCTAAAAATTAATTGAAAACATCAATTTTGTTGAAAAAATGAAATTTCTCCAAGATCCCTAATGCATTTTAAGTAATATTATTAAATTCTTTCATAAGCACTTTTTACAAATATTATTGTCTCTTAGGTTATGTAGAAATAGGTTTCATTATCTCATTTTTGAAACAAAATCTGTATTTGTTGATCTTGTCACCCCTTCTTGCCTAGGCAGACCTGACTCCATGTGTTCTCCCATCCACCAGCTTCCTACCACATTCTTGTCACAGTTGACCTTTGACCAACTTTTCTGAAAATGTTAAAGCCAAGGTACTTACCTTATAAACTATAGTAGGAAAAAATAAGAAATCTCTTGCTTTCCAATATATAGTCATAAGTCTTTTATTTAAATTAGATATTTTCTTCATTTACATTTCAAGTGTTATCCCATAAGTCCCCTATACCCTCCTCTCCCCCACCCTGCTCCCCTACCCACCCACTCCCACTACTTGGCCCTGGCATTCCCCTGTACTGGGACATATAAACATTGATAGGCCAAGGGCCTTTCTTCCCCAATAATGGCCAACCAGGCCATCTTCTAATACATATGCAGCTAGGGACATGAGCTCTGGGGGGTTCTGATTAGTTCATATTGTTGTTCCATCTATAGGATTGCAGACCCCTACAGCTCTTGGGTACTCTCTCCAACTCCTACATTGGGGATCCTGTGTTCTGCCCTATAGATGATTGTGAGCATCCACTTCTGTATTTGTCAGGGACTGTCAAAGCCTCACAGGAGACAGCTATATCAGGGTCCTTTCAGCAATATCCTGCTGGCATAAGCAGTAGTGTCTGCATTTGGTGGCTGATTATGTGATGGACCACCCGGGTAGGGCACTCTCTGGATGGTCCATCCTTTCATTTTAGCTCCAAACTTTGTCTCTGGACCTCCTTCCATGTATATTTTAATCCCTATTATAGGGAGGAATGAACTATCCACGCATTGGTCTTTGTTGATTTTCTTGTGTTTTGGAAATTGTATCTTGGGTAATCTAGGTTTCTGGGCTAATATCCGCTTATCAGTGAGTGCATATTAAGTGACTTCTTTTGTGATTGGGTTACCTCACTCAGGATGATATCCTCCAGATACATTCATTTGTTCAAGAATTTCATAAATTCATTGTTTTTAATAGCTGAGTAGTACTCCATTGTGTAAATGTACCACATTTTCTGTATCCATTCCTCTGTTGAGGGACATCTGGGTTCTTTCCAGCTTCTGGCTATTATAAATAAGGCTGCTATGAACATAGTGGAACATGTGTCCTTGTTACCAGTTGGAAGTCTTAAGTACCTTCATGTTTATATTTTGAGTTGAAAACTAAATCATAATTAAAAGGCTTACAGATAAGCTTTTGCAATGTAGCCTTTGCTAAGGTTGTCCTAGGCAACCAGTCAGGAATGACATTAAACTTTTGATTTCCTTGTCTCGTAAGTTACTACTACGTACACATGGAGTAGTGGCCACAAAGCCCAGTTTATAGTGTGATGGGTTATTTATTTATTTATCATTTATTTTAAAATTTATTTATTTACAACCTATACACTACCCCCTCCTTTCCACCCTGAAAGACTTCCTCTTCCCATCTCCTCTCCCCTTTGCCTCTGAGAGGGTAGGGCTCCTCCTGGGCACCTCTTCCACCCTGCACATCAAGTCTCTGCAGGATTACGTATAGCCTCTTCCACTAAGGCAGAACAAGGCAACCCTCTGGTACCTATGTGTCCGGGGCCTCGGTCCAGTCCAGGTATGCTCTTTGGTTAGTGGTTCACAGGATCAAGGTTTGTTGACACTGTTGTTGGTCTTCTTGTGGGGCTCTAATCTCATTTGATTACATCAAATATAATTATAATGAAAGTAATCTATACATAGAAACATCAACGTCAGATAAAGATCACTGGAACTTTAGTTCGTGTGATTGTTTCCTTTCTTGATATCATTTCTTTTTGTTTCTTTTTACCTTTCGTTCTAATCCTGTAACTAACAATGGGGTATTTCAAGTGTTTTCTGACTGTCACATAACTCATTTCATGTTCATATGCCTTAAGGATTTAGAACTTCCTAAAAAGTACTCTTTGGAATGAATAATTACACGGGAACTGAACTGAAAATATTTACTTTGCTACATTATGCTCCATTCTCAGGAGACAAATGTAACAATCATGACTGTATCATGAGAAACCATGGTTAAAAATCATGCTGGAGACCTTTTCTTTCTGTTTCTAGCCCTTACATTGCTCATACCCCAGACCTTCAATAGATGAATCAGAAAATGGCTCTGTTAACTCCCTCGGTCAAATCAGCTACCAATCTTTTTGAAAATCAAATCAGCCAATGCCTACAAGGAACTGGAGGTAGGTATTTGCTCTCTTTGAGTCCTGGGCATTTGTTTCTGAATAAACTGACTAAATTAGTGAGCTCCCAGGTAATTTATGACTTATCATCTACTTGACTAATTTCCACAATGACTGGACATTAGTTCATTGTACAGAAGACAAGAGAAATTGGGTTTAAGTGACATTAAATCAAGACCAAGAGAGCATACCCAAGATCAACTATTTCAAAGTTATGGTGACAGATTTTTCTCAACTCTTATCCCACTCAAGAAAGAGGAAAACGCTTCTTAAAAATAACACTTCTGCTTGAATAATTTTTATTTTAATATTATACTTATAGGGATTAAGACCCAAGTTTTTGTAAATTTTGAAGCCACAACTATACTTGGCTATGAGGAGTTGATAGCTTAAAACTCGAAAACCTCCGTGTGTTTACAGCTGGAACTGTGCCTGCGTAGGGATTAAGCTCTGAAGGCTGTACTGATGTCATTGCGTTGGCGTTAGGTAGAGACACTTTGGTAAGACTAAGAACGGTGCCAAATTCATGACTCCAAAATTTATAGCTGAACTCTAGACTTCCTTAAAATTCATGGCTCTCAAATTTATGATTGAACTCATGACTTTCCAGGCTATAGATTTAAGTGTATACAATTATAAAACACAATATTTTGTGAGTGCATCGAGTGCATAGACAGACAGTTTCTATTTCAAAATGCTGATCTGGAAATAGCCAACAAAATGACATTTTACCTTGATTGTGGGGAGGTGGCATGGGGGTAGGGTACTCTATCAGTTCAGAAAGTATTTAGAATGTTTACATTAATATCATAATAAAAACTATATTAAGAATAGACCTATTTTATTTTACTTTATTTTATTTTATTTTATAAGTGGCCTGGTTTTGTTAGTTTTTTTTTTTTTAACATTTAAAAAAATATAATTTAGTTTCCTACCCTGGGTGTCTTTTTGTCTAAGCTCTTGAGGGATGATAATACTACTTTTGAATATTTTTGTAAAATATTCCAAAATTAAATTCAGCTATTCTTTGACCTTTATCCATTGATTTTGTTTTCTTGATTATTTCTATTTTAAATTTCAAGTCAAATGCTGGGACTAATGCCAAATACCTGAATGAAGAGACTAGTCGGTCACCCAGATGTTTTACCTGTAGAATAATGAATGGCTGTAGACTGGCCTTCCAGGCCCCTCACTTTAGGATTCAGCTTACATTTGCTTGGTTTCTATTTCCCCTCATAATAAATGTATACCCCAGCAACTCTGGACATTTTCTTCCTGTCTCCGCCATTTCTGATTCTGCCTCCTTCCCTCATTCTATTCTATTCTTATTCTAGCTCAGCTTTGACCACCAGTAGGGATGACTTTCTCCTTACTTGTCTGATCTACTTTATACCATTGCCAAGGTGTTTATTAGTTACTTCTTCCTTAGAACATAAGCATTTATTCTAGACTCTTCAGAAGAACATGCTTTGGGCGAATTAGGACTCTCATCTATTCTTGGTATATAGAGAATATCTGATAATGGTTATTTTTAAAATGTCCCATCTAATAAATGATTGACTAATATTGGTTAGTAATTTGAGTGCTTTACCCATTTGTTCTTTTGGGAGTAAATAATTTCAGGTCTTATGGATTCCTTGTTTAGTGTACCTTTAAAATATTATGAGGTAACCTACTACTCATCTTTAAGTTATATAATGCTAACACATGCTACTCTTGGCAAATCTGAAAATTGAAATGTCAGTAGGAAGAGAAATTAAATGTTTTAGTTCAGTAAAATTGAAAATAGAATTACTATCGTGTTGTCTCAGATTAGTACCTTACCTTATACAGGTTACTATACCAAAGTCCAAAAAAAAAAAAAAAAAAACTGGACATCTACTAAACAGCCATAACTTTATTTCTCAAATAAATAAAAGTTGAATTTTGTTCTGGAGACTCCTGAGCTGAAACTAAGGTACAAACTGACCCATGTGGGGTTAGGACCACTTTCTATTTTCTTGCTGTCTTCTCATAGTGGAAAAAGTAAGGGGTCCATTGATAAAGGTACTAATCCAGATGTGAGAACTGTCTCTATCAATTTGATGACCTTCCAAAGGCTGCAGATTCTAAGATCATCAACTTGGGACTTAATATTTCAACACATGTAGTTAGGGAGACTGCAAGCACATAGCATAGCAGTAAGCTACAGAACACATTATATATATGAAGAAATAGATGATTGCCATATACTTCAGACATTTTCATAGACATTAGAAAAACAAGGGGTGAGGGCAGGTAGGATTCCTCAGTAGGTAGAGTGGTTGCCATAGAAATATGAGGACAAGCTTTCTAGCCCCAGAGACCTCTTAAAGCTGAACTCAGTAGCAAAGCTCTGTAATCCTACGTCACAGAGCCAAGGATCCACGGAAGCCTTGCAAGCCTGCCAGCCTGGTGGATGTAACAGCAAACAACGGAAAGTCCCTGTCTCAAATGAGATGGATGGAAGGACTGAAACCTGAAGCTGGGCTCTGGTCTCCACACTCATGCTGTGGCACATGCACACCTTCCCCCACATACACACATTCTCTACACATAGTCATGAACACATGCATCACACAAGCACACAGAGAAAAAAACACCTTATTTGAAGACAATCAAAAGGGCTGTGTGTGTCATTACTGCACATAAGTGCAACACTAGCAGTTTATTTTGCAAGGTGGATTTTTCTGTATGCAGAACTTCATTTCTCATAGGAAATGTTAGTTTTATCAGCTTTTATTTTTCCAGCTGAAACAAATTATTCATAATCTATAATATTAAGGAGTCCCCAAATGGTCATTTATAGGAATCCAGGCATTTTTATTTTTCATGGCTAATTTTCACTCTGATACACTACTTTATAGAGACCATAAGTTTCAGGCATTATGCAAGTGCTTAGAAGTGACAATCAAAATTCTTTTCCTCAACTAGGACCCTACATATCTACACATATGTGTATATATACACATATATCTCTTCTCCTGGTATGTCTATTCAGCCCCTGGCAGCTTTCATTTTTTTTTAAAACTTTCTAAATCGTTCATTTAATCTAGATTTTTGTTTATTAAAAAAAAATGTCCAGCCAGGCAGTGTTGGTGCACGCCTTTAATCCCAGAACTTGGGAGGCAGAGGCAGGTGGATTTCTGAGTTCAAGGCCAGCCTGGTCTACAGAGTGAGTTCCAGGACAGCCAGGGCTACACAGAGAAACCCTGTCTCAAAAAAACAAAAACAAAACAAAAAACAAAACAAAACAAAAAATTGTCCCATATTTTTTAGTTGTATATATGTGATGCTAGTCAGTTGTTTACTATCTAATAATAAAGAGAAACTGTAGACTTTTATGATGTTGGATAACAAACCCATGGCCCAGTATAGACTAGATGAGTGTTTATCACTCAGTCGTATCACCAGCTCAGCACAAGGGCTTTAGAAAGGTTGGCTTAGTTTCAGCTGTATGACATTGAAAGTTAACTTATTTTCTAAATAGTTCAGTTTCTATTTTTTCATTTGTCTGCTATTGCTTATCTCATGTGATTATCAAGAAGACAATACAAATACATGTTACATGCTTAGAAATTTTCTGCTAACAATTCTTATTTAAACATTTTTAGCAAATATTAATTAGCAAAGTTATGTTCTTGCAATGGAATATTTTTTCAAGTTTACCATGAAATTTAACCACGTTCACACCCTATTGCCCTCCCCTCACAACTCCACTGTCACTAGTCTTGTTCTCTTTCCAGATAGCTTCCTTCTATTGACATGAAAAACCTAGATTTGTCTCAAGAGAAAATGTTAATGGACCGTCATTTTATACACTCACAAACACACACACAGACACACACACACACACACACTCTTATACACACACATACACATATGTAAACATGTATACATATATATACATATATACGTATGTGTGTATGTACATACGTATATATGTATATGTATATATGTATATAAGGATATATACATATGTATATGTACATACATATGCATCATATGCATATATATATATATATATATATATATATATATATATATATATATTCCTCAATTTCATTATCTATTCATCTTCTGATGGATAGCTCAGCTGATTTCACCATGAACAGAGTCACAGTAAACATGAATGTACAAGTAACTCTGTAGCATGCTGACCTGGTTTCCTTTGAAGTATTCCTAGCAATGGTTTAAATGGTTCAGTCTAAGGGTGATTAGTGTCCTGAGAGTCACTTAGGTAAACATATTGCAATCATCCTCATAGGCACAATGAGAAGGATGTGAAAGTTATTCTGTAGGAGTTGGGAGAACAAATCTGTATTACCAATCAACAGTATACACCTCTCCTAAATTTTTTGGTTAGACTAGTCTAATTTTTTTATGCCCTTGGATTTGGAACGAAAGTGATTCTTATTTCAAAATTAGAATTTTAATTTAAAATAACTCTTCAATAGTCATGTTCCCAGAGTTGTCTTTTCTTAAATAAAAGCACAAGAATAAGTATTCATTTTATTTTTCTATGAAATAAAAAGCCATGGAAACATCTAAAGCACATTTTATTCAAATTTTCCTATTTCTATATCATTAGTGCAACAGTAATAGTATAATTTCAATATTCTATTTCTCACAATTAGTCACAGCTCAACTTTATAAGATGGGTTTACATTCAATTATAACGTGTTTGCTATTGACAAAGTTCAAGTTACAGAACTATCATCCTTGAGGTACTTTTGCCCCTTCTTAGAATTAGGAACAAAGCACACATTGAAGGAGTTACAGAGATCAAGTGTGGAGCTGAAACAAAAGGATGGACCAACCAGTGACTGCTGCAGCCGGGGATCCATCCCATAATCAGCCACCTAATGCAGACACTATTGTATATGCCAGCAAGATATTGCTGAAAAGGCCCTGATATAGCTGTCTCATGTAAGGCTATACCAGTGCCTGGCAAACACAGAAGTGGATGTTCATAGTCAGCTATTAGATGGAACACAGGGTTCCCAAGTGAGTAGCTAGAGAAAGTACCCACAGAGCTGAAGGGGTCTCCAACCCTATAGGTCAAAGAACAATATGAACTAACTAGTACCCCCAGAGCTCATGTCTCTAGCTCCATATATAGCAGAAGATGGCCTAGTTGGCCATCATTGGGAAGAGAGGCCCCTTGGTCATGCAAACTTTATATGCCCCAGTACAGGGGAATGTCAGGGCCAAGATGTGGGAGTGGGTGGGTAGGGGAGAAGGGCAGGGGGTGGGGGAGGGTTTAAGGGACTTTCGGGATAACATTTGAAATGTAAATGAAGAAAATATCTAATAAAAATTGGAAAAATAGACATTGCATTATTATTGTACTTATAAGCATAATCCTGGCTTTTTGGTGGCCAGTTCGAGGTGGATATCTACCTGTACTGACAACCATGTGATCTATTCATTATCATTAGTAGTAGTGTGTTTGTATGCATATTCCTTGATGCAGGTTCCAGGGCTCAAACTCCTCAGATCTTTAGTTTTTTGCAGCAAGTAATTTACTTACTAAATAATCCCACCAGACATCTCTTTATTCTTGTGTGATTTCATACAATTGCTTATATAAAATTTTCAGACTGGATCTATTTCATGTTTAGTAAATGTGGTATAGATCTTATTCCCTTATTTTCAGATCCTCATACCTTGATAACTACATGTCATTTCTTCAGTTCCCAAAAGTCACAGTTTCCTTCATGTTTTGCTGAGAATAGACTTGTGGTATTTTTCTGGAAGCTATCTGGTAAAAGGGAATGTGGTGTTTTGCTGGAATGAAAACTTGAGAGGACATGTAATATTTGGACAGTGTATAAATATATCCCAACAGACAGTGGATAATACTCTGGCATTGGTCACCCTGTTGGTCTCTGCTGGGTTTCACTGATAATACTCTTGTAATGGTTTGGCTTTCTTTCTTCTCTATTTTTTTGCTTGTAGTGACTTTGTAGAGAGAAACATACCAAAGAAGTCCTGGTGGTATTCCGGCTGCTTCTTGCTGCTTCCGCAGACTCGGGGTTAGACTTGTGCTCATCAACAAATCATTTTGACTTGATCTAAGATTGATATTTTACATAGGATGACACAAATACTATGAGAAATACTGAGTCCCAGTATATCTTTGTACCTTTGGGATGAGAAAAGCATTTCTTCATATCATGTAATGTTTAAAATCTATTCAAATTAGAACCAAATTTTTGAAAACATTAAAAATAAATAACACTCACTTGGTTCATTTAGGATTCCAAAATTTAACAACCCCGAAAGAAGGCAATTTAGTATTGTCTACATAAATGTATTTTAGTCTTTCCTAATAACTTACATCTAGAAAGTAATACTGCTGGTTCATACAGACATTTAATAAGTGATACATATACTATTATCATTTAAAGGGTTGTTTATAACAGCAGATATCTAGCACCAACAAGTTGTCACAAAAATTCTGATCCCAGGAGAATGCAAATGGGTCAGATAATGACACTTTCTCTTTAATTGCTCATATCTCCAACAATATTTTATGTTAAATGATAAAACCAGCAGCAGAATATTGGTAGTAAAATATATTTAGTGAGAAATGAGAAGATAGCATATATTCTAATTTTCTTATATAGTCAAATAATCTAAAAGAAAACATGTAAAATATGTTTTAAAAACTGCAAATCTATAAGGAGGAATAGAAACAGATGTAGCAACTTTGCTTTCTCCTATGTGTCTGTTTGACTTCTGAGTTATGTGAGTATATAACTTCAAAATAAAACTTGTAATACATAGAATGAGGTCAGAGATGTTGATTCCCCCAGAAATTCCTTTATTGTTTACAATTGTTCTGGCTATCCTGTTTAGAGTTGTTCTTTTCATGTCTGTAAAGAATTGCATTGAAATTTTGATGGGAATTGCACTGAGTCTGTATGTTGCTTTTGGTTAGATGGCCATGTTCACCATATTAATCCTACCACTTCATGAGCATGCGCAATCTCTCCATTATCTGAAGTCTTCTTCAGGGACTTAAAGTTCTTGTCATACATATATTTCACTTGCTTGGTTAGAGTTACACCAAAATATTTTATATTATTTGTGGCTATTATGAAGGGTATTGTTTCCTAATTTCTCCCATTTATCATTTGTATAAAAGAAGGCTACCAATATCTTTGAGTTAATTTTATATCAAGCCACTTGACTGAAGTTGTTTATCATTTGTAGTTTTTGGTAGAATTTGGGGGATTGCTTATGTATACTATCATCTTCCATGAATAGTCATTAGGGAAATGCAAATCAAAATGTCTCTGAGATTCTACCTTACACCAATCAGAATGGCTAAGATCAGAAATGCAAGTGACAGCACATGTTGGCAAGGAAGCAGAAAAAGTGGAACACTCCTCCATAGCCAGGGGGATGCAGACTGTTCCAACCACACTGGAAATCAATCTGGCAGTTCTTCAGAAAATTGGAAATCATTCTATTTGAAGGCCCAGCTATACTGCTCCTGGGTATATAACAAAAAGATGCTTCATAGTACCATAGGACATGTGCTCCACTATGTACATATCAGCCTTATTGGTAATAGCCAGAAACTGGAAGCAACCCAAATTTCCCTCAAGTGATGAATGGATACAAAAGGGGAGTTCATTTATACAATAGAATACTATTCAACTACTAAAAACAAGGACATTGTGAATTTTGCAGGCAGATGGACTGAACTAGAAAAATATAATCCTGAGTTGCGTAACCCAGACCTAAAAGGACATGCATGGCAAGAGCCTAGCATGGCTGTCCTTTGAGAGGCTCTAAGCAGTAGCTGACTGAGACAGATACAAATACTCACAGCCAATCAATGGACTGAGGTTGGATCCATATGTGAAGAGTTAGAGGAAGGATTGAAGATACTGAAGGGATTGGCAACACCATAGGAAGACCAGCAGTGAAAACTAACCTGGACGCTTGTGAGCTCCCAAAGACTAAGCCACCAACAGAAAAGCATACATGGGCTGGTCAGAGCCCCTCCCCCGGCACAGATGTAGCAGGACTGCCTTGTCTGGCCCCAATGGGAGAAGTCGCACCTAATTCCGTAGAGATTTGATGCCCCAGGGATGGGGGATACCCAGAGGGAGCACCTTCTCACAGGGGAAAGGGAAGAACTCTGCAAGGGAGGACTGAGAGAGGGCAATATTGGGATGTAAATATTAATTAATTAATTAATTAATTAAAAATCAAGTGGGGAAAATCCATATGTTTATGCCTACATTTTCCTTTTCTTCTTCATCTCATTTTTGAGGCAAGGGTTTCTGATGCTGTAATTTAGAATTGAATTCACTGTGCAGTTCAGATTGGCCCTGGCCTCCCACTCTTGCCTCTCTTTCCTGAGTGCTAGAATTATGGACAGGGTTACTGCACTCAGATCATGCAATGTTTCTGTTCCCTCTGGGTCAGAAATGACCGTACCTGTCTTTAAGCAAAGTAACAGTAATGGCCTGCATGAGATTGGGTCTGTTAACATTCCCTCCTGTGAGAAAGGCAGTATCGCTGGACTCAAGAGTTTCACAAGACCCTCTTGAAGCCTGCAGAAGACCTCACTTGGCTTCTTTCCTCCAGACATTCCAATTGCCACAGTGCAAGAGGAAAATAATTAATTGGCTATAGCATGACATATTAGTGGTGAAGCTATTGTGAATTTCCCATGCTTCTGTAAGTGATCTCAATGAATTATTACTTCAGCAAGTTGAGTGTGGATGGAATCCTTCCTGCCTGATCTTTTACTGCCCGCCTTGTCTACCGAAGAAGACACTATTTTATAAACCACTAAGTAAAGCAATAGTTTAACACACGCATGCGCACATACGCACACGCATGCGCACATACACACACGCATGCGCACATACACACACGCATGCGCACATACACACTCTATATGAAGCTTTAAAATCCTAAATTCAGAAGTTTCTCCTGAAATTCAGAATAAATACATGAAAGTATTTCCGTTTACTTTTAGCATGAGACCAACAAAACCTGAATGCTGATTGAAAAAAAATATTCATTTTGATTTTGATTTTTGTTTTCTTGTAGGATTCTCCTCTACCCCATTTCTCCCCCAGCCTCCCTTTTCTCCATCCCTCTCCCCACATCCTATCTTAGTTTTTATTATTTCTCTCAACATGATTAATTTCAAGAATGGTTAATACTAAGATAAAAACAGGTAGTTATTTGGCTGTCCCTATTTTTTTTTAAGTATAAAAATTCTCATCAGAAGGACTGTGATGAATTTCTTTGTATGTGATCTCTCAATATGAATCTGGGTGAACACATTCTAAGTGTTTCTTCTTCCTTAATTAATCTATCACTTTTTTCTCTAAATTTTATTTATTTATTTATTTATTTATATTTCTTTGCATGTATGTTTGTGCTTCCAGAGCCCAAAAAGAGCTTTGGATTCTTTGAAACTAGAGTTTCAGATGATCATAACCTGCCACGTTGTTGTTGTTAGAACAACAGCTCAAGACTTGTGGATGAGCAACAAATACTTTTAACTGCTGAGCTACCTCTCCAATTCCCCTTTTCTCTACATTTTGAGAAATTCCTTTGTCTTGCCACCTCTTTCACCAAAATGTGACATATAAATACAGATTAAATAAGTGAATGACTCCCAAGTGCACTGTGCATTGGTGGGAGAAAAAAAATTAAGAGATCTAAACAAAGAAGACTACATCCATATTATGGAATTTATAGCTGAGATATATGTTCTTTTAAACTTCACACTCCCTGCTATTTATCATCTCCTCCTCAAAAACCCCAAAGATCTCTCTCATTAAAAGGCAATAAAAATGTAGGAAAAGCTCCTAAAAATAGCTCTCCTGTCATACTCTTCACTGGCTTTTCCAAAGATGTATAAACTAAGAACAGTGTAAGACAAATGCTTTCTACTGAACCTTCACACATAAAATCCAAGTCATTTATCAAAAACAGGGGGAAATCTCTAAATAGAAATGTGTATAAACAAGGATAGTTTTAAACCGTCTACTGTACAACTCCTTTTCTGGAATTTGAAGAAAATATGGGAACTCTTTTATCTTGTAGAATATATAATAATGAAATTATAAGAAGTACCAATGAGTTTTCAGAATTAAAGTGGTAGATTTCAAACGTGAAAGCAGGATGAAAGCTCAGGGATTTAGTGGCTCCCACTCTAACACACACTAACTACATTCATGTCCATTGTATCCTAGTCTATCCAAAGTTAACAACATTGAAAGCTTTCTTTTCATGGATATATTAAAATTTGAATTCTTCTAGTACCATTCTTGTTACTTAATGGTTATCTTGTATTCTTTAATAATGCCAAGCTAAGGTTTTATAGATGAACACATCACTGAATAACTTAATAATTTTATGCTTTACAAATTAATGTTCAATATAACATTATACACCTCACTGCTTTAATCAATGCACTCTCTTCCTGAATTACACTTGTGCTTCTTCATATGACTCCTGATTCATCTCTTTATTTGTGTTGATTTAACCCTGCTTAGAGAATTCCAACACATGCTAACATTCATCTGCATGACCTGTTTTATTTTAGAAGATGCACTGATTATATTACTCATTGTCTTGCATCTCTGAGGCCAATTTTTCACATTGCTTTATATATGCCATGTTGGCAACGAAACTTGAGCCTTAACACCTAAAGAGCTTATTTACTTTGGCAAATGATGGTTGTTGAAGTTTCAACTCTCTTTAGAACCTGGGAGTTTATAGTCATCACAGTATAGGATAATTCTATCTTTTTTTATGGACTGAAAAGTTTTTTTCTACCTACTCAGCCCTCAGCCCTGTTCTGTAGCTAATGTTCCAGTCCCTACCTCTTGACCTTTGAACAAGTTTAGGCTGCCTACTCTCTTCCACTTTGCCCTTACTCTACAACACTGTCTCTTTTCTATCCATCTATCTCATTCTCCTACAAAGCCTCAGATAATTATCTTCCAGGTGATCAACGGCTCACTCAATCCTCCCTCTGTATTTCCATTGAATAATTACAATATCATTGAATAATTACAATATTCCTATTAGATGTATATTTGTAAACAATGAAATTTTTATAAACTTTTATTTGTAAACAATGAAATTTTTATAAACTTTTATATTCTAGAGAAGAGTAGCTGTCATATCAAACTGACAAGGGAAAAAGAATGTCTCATATGTCTATTTAAAATTATATTATGTTTAAAAATAAAGTCTTGAATTTATTTCCTCCAATGTTAATTTCAAAGATGTCCCGTTGTGGTGGTTAACTGTTGGAAAAACAGCTACTGGACAACCTAACCCCCACAAGAAGAATTGAAAATATTCTCTTAGATAACACAGATTGCCACATGTAACTTTACTGAGACTGAATTAGAATCATTTTCCTTAAAAAAAAATAGGCTCTTCATTTCAAAAGAGCAAGAGAAAATAATACAGGAAAGAAAAGAAAAGAAAGAAGAGGAGAACAAGTGAGGAAGAGGAAGGAAAGAGGAAAAAGATTATGCTGCTTTATCTCAATCTCTCTCTGGAGAAATGCTTTCTTACAGTTTCAACATTTCCGGGTGGTCTGAGACCTGACGACTACCTGAAGTCATCAGTCATTGGAAACTGGAATTATAACCGTTAATTTTCATCTGGCTCCTGTGTCTTCATTGGTAAAATTGAACATTTGAGATTTTGTTAAAAACAAGAATCTTTCCTCAAATATCTTGTAATCCTGGGCTATGTCTAAAAATGAAGTACTTACTCAGTGTTTAGTAAATTTCTAAGTTCTGACTCTCTCAGGTACATTCTTCTGGGAGTTTAAAACTCATCAGCATAGAAGTGGTGGGGTTTCCCTTAACTGTCAATCATTCTCCTTAAGCCATGTGAGGCCTCCTTCCTGGAGGGGGATGTATGGTTTCCCTTGTTCCCGAAGTGAGGCAGGAGATTGTATTGCAAAGTATTGGTTTTGGGGTTGCTGTTGTTGTTGCTTTGTTTTGTTTTGCTTTGAGACATAGCTCTGGCTGTCCTGCAACTCACTATATTGACCAGCCTGGGCTCCAACTTTATAGCCATCCACCTGACTCTGCCTCCCCACCCTCAGTACTGAGAGCATAGTAATATAACAACATGTAGGCAGAAAGTATTGTTTTTTAATGAGTAGATTTACATTTAATTCTAGCATTTTCCTCCAAGCCATTCTACTTGCTATTTCCAAATTCTAAATATTTTCCATTTAAATTTTAAGAAATTTCTTAAATTTTAAGAAATTAAACTTTCCTGTCTGTGGGCAATCCTGTCTGTGGGCAATTAGTCCCTATGTGCTTGAGGTGTAGAAGGTGCATTGAGGTCTGACTACTTCTTGTACATATATGTCAAACCAATGTGCTGGATATTAGATCTTCCTCTCCAAGACCACTGAATCTCTGAGTCCTGAGTATATATATTGGTATGTGATGTCTTCTGTCTATGTCAGTCCATGGATCATTGTTGGATATCTTTCCTTAGGTGCCTTTGCTTTATCATCTCTGCAGTGGTAAGTTTCATTGATATAAATTGAAATTTAATTAGCTGTGTTTGTAACTTTAATGGCATTTCTAGAAGACGTGAGAGATAAACAGTGTAAGCAGTGTTTTGAACTGAAAATGTATTTCTTTAACATACTCCTGTGGGTTGATACAGTGGTACAGTAAGTAAAGAGCCCAAGTCCATTCCCTCCTTCATATATGTATTTACAACACTAGGAAGCTCATTCTCATACTGGCCCCAGGCATGCCATGAGATTCATGACCAGTAGGACAGTGGCAAAGGAGAGACAGAGTTTGAGACTTGTCTGAACATTCTACATTGTGAGCAAGCATAGATATATAGCTATAGAATGAGCAACCACATGCAGAGAAATTCTAGTTATCACTACTGGCCCTAGTGCTACCTCTTCATGAATCATATACTCTTATCCACCTCACACTCAACTGTAGAAAGATTCATCAGTGAGCACAGAAGAATCCAGATTTGCTGGTCCAAATAGAAGCTGCACTTGAGCTCAGACACTATTTGTCAACCTGTTTGATCAGTAGGAAGTAGTTTGCTCTGTACCCAAACTAGTATAATACCTATAATTACTATGATTTTCAAATGCTTGTTTTATTGCATGTTAAGAACATACCACATCCACCCCATGGCATTTCCGGTTTCGATCAATTTGAGGCATCCATGGCAGCTGCTGGAACAGCAGAAGAAAGAAATTATTTGAGGACAAGGGGCAGCTGCTGTCTTGGAGAGATAAAGATGCAGACAGCATTTCATATGTAACCATTTTAATGTTTATGCTGATTCTAGAATTTAGATCCCTCCTTGGATTGGGATGGTGCCTTGGGAAGTTGGATAAAGATACTCCTTTTTTTTCTTATAGATTACATGCTAGTAAGGGGTTGGGAAAGGGGTAGTGCCAGCTGCCAGCTGCTGTAGGGAGTGCTGTGGACAATCTGTTGCCTGGGTGCTCACTCAGAGAGACTTTCCCGGAGCCTGGAACCCTAAGGGTCTCAGATTTGTGCCTTGCCAGTTTTGTCCAACTGAGGCCCTTTCTCTCTGACGTGCTCTGCCTCCTTCCCATATGCCTGGCCATTTCCCCCACCCTACCCATTGAGAATTTCAAGAAACCCTTGGTTACTGGGTAGCACCCCTCAAAACATGCTCCACAAACTCAATGTATTTATTTGGCAAATTAAACTACATTATCAAAACAAACAAGCAAACAAACAAACAAAATCAACATACCAGAGATTGTGTTAAACAAGAGACCTGGTTCATTTATGCCTAACAATTTTCCTATGAAGTTTGAGAATCATTGGTAGAGAGCCACACATAACACCACAGAACTGAGAACCAAGAACACAGATTATGAGATATTAGTACATACTCATTATTTATATCATATATCATCTCTAATATGGAGTTCCGTGAAAGCATGTCTAAATACCTTTCCTCCTAATAATCACACAAGCTCTTATGTGGTCCTTATATGTCTCAGGCACTTATAAATGTTTAATAAATGCTCTAATTTTACATGTGTTAGCAAATATACTTTATATAGATTAATTTTTGAGACTTTACTGCAGCAGTGGCTATTATTATTATTATTATTATTATTATTATTATTATTATTATTCTGACAGAAATTGAGATATGGTCAGTTTGGGCATCAGAAAAATCAGTTGTGATATCAGGAAACATGACTCTAGAATCCTTGTTCCTATTACAATGCAGTGCTAATCTCAGTTGTGAGCACTGTACTGTTTATACTTTGGAACACACTATCTCGCATCTCTGCCATCCTTGTCCAAGGCCAGCTTACTTTATAAACCCTCATGTAAACATACTTTCCCACGTGAATTCTTTATCTCTCAAACACATACATTGCATTCTTGGGTCATATAATATTTTTATTCTCTAGGGTTTTTTTTTTTTGTCTGTTTGTCTGTTTGTCATTTTTGAGACATAAGTCTTTCTTCCTAACAAGACCAAATCTTCAGGGGAATAAACGCCTTAGGAATCCTTATCAAAATAGTAAGTACAAGTACATTTACTGCTAGTAAGTGCACTTATCAAGACAGTAAGCTCAGTTTGTAAATATCCACTGACCGGAGTCTGACTGGAGTATGTACCAGATTAGGACCATGGCTGTGTATTTGGAACATTCTAGACTCCTAAGATCTACTTGACAAAAGTGTCTTCTTTATAAAAAAAAAAAAAATTGTTTATTTATTTATTTATTTATTTATTTTACACTTTAGATTTTATTCCCCTCCCAGTCCACCCTCCAACTGTTCCACATCCCATACCTCTTCCCTGCCCCCTGTCTCCACGAGGATGTCCCCCTTCACCCACCCCCTGACCTCTAAACTTTCTGGGGCCTCTAATCTCTTGAGGGTTAGGAGCATCTTCTCTGACTGAATTCAGTCCTCTGCTGTATATGTGTTAGGGGTCTCATATCAGCTGGTGTATGCTGTGTGGTTGGTGGTCCAGTATTTGAGAAATCTCAGGGGTCCAGGTTAGTTGAGATTGCTGGTCTTCCGACAGGATCACCCTCAAATTCTTCCAGCTTTTCCCTAATTCAACCACAGGGGTCAGCAGCTTCTGTCCATTGGTTGGGTGCAAATATCTGGATCTGACTCTTTCAGCTGCTTGTTGGGTCTTTTGGAGAGTGGTCATGATAGGTCCCTTTTTGTGAGTTCTCCATATCCTCTGTAATAGCATCAGGCCTTGGGATCTTCCCTTGAGGAGAAAGGAACCTGGGAGGGAAAGTGGACAGGGGTAGGCAGAAGAGGGAAACTTGATCTGGTATTGGATGAGAGAAAAAGACTGAAGCCCTGAGTGCCAGAAGAAAGAATGGAAACAGGCAATCTCAGGAGGTAGGAGGTTGGAGGGAACCCTCCAGACTGCACCAGAGACCTGGGAGGTGAGAGATTTTCAGAACTCAAAGATAGGAACCTCATATGAAATGCCTGACAGTAGAGAGACAAAACCTGTAGAACAGAAAGACAAGGCATCAAGTGAGGGAGGGGCTGCCACTCCACAGTCAAAACTCTGACCCATAATTGTTCCTGTCTGAAAGAACTGCAGGGATAGAAATGGAGAGGAGCCTGAGGAAAAGAAGGTCCAGCGACAGGCCCAAAGTGGGAGAAGTGTCTTGTTGTTACAGCCCCAGTTTTTATTGCTTTCTTGTCATGACAGTGTTGTCGGTCTAGCAACAGTGGATTCTACACATGGGGCTTGAAATAAAACATAGTTGACCTAGATTATAGAATTTCACTTGAAATCCCATCTTTCTTGGGAAAATACAAGGTAATACTCCATTGTTCCAAATTGCTCAGGCAATCAGTAGTGGGATAGTGGCAGCTGCTTATACCTTTTTAAATATGTAAATGTAATATAATATACTTTATTAGTTTCTTTCTCTACCGGTGTTCTACATTTTATAGGTATGAACTTTTCATGTTATCATTGCTAAGTAAACATGTACTGCAAACATGCATGAAATTGTTTTTTAATATACCTGAAATGGTATTTCAGTCAATTTTTCATAACTATATATATTGAAGCTTTTGAGAATACACGAGTATGCTGTATCTATACTATTTCTACTCTTCCCTCTTTCCTTTGTAACTTGTATGCTGTCCACCCACTCCCTTCAGGTAAGCAACATCTTCTTTAATTGTTATTGTTTTATAGATACCATGCTGAGTCCAATTTAGATCTGCCCAACATGTGTGTGTGTGAGCTTAAGGCTGACCACTTAAGACTGCATAAGCTGTTAGGGCTTCCACCCTTGATAAAATTAACAATTCTGACTCCCTCAGCGACTCCTGATTTACTGTAGCTCTTCATCTAAGGGTGGGGCTTATGATGTTTACTTCCAGCCATCTTGTCTATCTACTTTTCGATGAGAACATTTAAAATTACAATCTGGTGATGTGAAATCTGGAATTCACACCAGAGCAGATGTTTATTTGTACCTTGCATGTCTTCAAAAATAATGCTTGTGAGTAAAAATACTTTTTGAGTGGTGTTTAGACAATATCTTTATCAAAACAATAACTTTTTTTGCAAAATAAAAGAAATGGCTACCATGCAAAGCCTGCACATAATTTTATCTTTTAAAAGCTCATATATGTACATATGTCCATGATGTCTGTCTTTCTGTCTGTTTGCATGTATAGAAAGCACCTAACCTGAAAATAGTTCACAGGGATTTCCAAACAACTATGATACATATTTGCATACTTTATAATCTTGCCGAATACGAGAGCATTCTGAGATGTCTGAGACAGTCATTTTGGTTTCTCTGGTAAATACTTTGTGATTTACACTTTTCCGTTTATGGAAGGATTTGGTTTAGGAAATTATATGACAACAATATGATTATATCAGTGAAGATCCAAATAATGTTCTTCCAAGTGGATAATTCCATCTGATACTGCTGAAGGGATGTCTTGTTTCTTGGGTCTACTGAAATCTATACATAATAAATCTTACATTTTAAGTGCATTACAAAACATAAAATATTTTCTCATACACGATCTCATTTTGAGTTTGGTCCAGATACACAAAAATACATTTTATTACACACACACACACACACACACACACACACAGCAGAAGACAGAGGCTTTCATGTCAACTTAAGATAAATACAATATAATCACATATCAACATTCTCATTTAGCAAATAGGAGTATTTTATTTTTGCTTGCTTCTTGTTTTTCCTTCTCACATGAGGTTGGCCAGAGTCATCAGTCTGTGATTTCCTTTACTATATTTGTCAATCTATAAGCTTTTGTGGTTAGTTTTTCCAGAGGGTAAGCACTGCTACTTTAGACACATATTTTTTTTCCTGTGGTTTGAAACAAGAAGTCCTCTCTCTCTTACCCAGGAGGACACTGCTCAGTCTACATGCTGCACCAACATTTGGGTCTGGTCATCGCTAATGAGCATGCAGGGTTGCGTCTCTATTTGTCTATAAGTACATCAAGAACCCCATGCTGACAATCAATGCAAGCTAAGGACAATGGCCATTATCCACCACAGTCACCAATAGTAATGTCCCATGTTTTAAATTTCTATTTGTTTAATTAGGGATGACACCAAAATAACTTCAAATATTTAATCTCGAACATCAAATACAAAAAGGTCATAAATAACCATAAACCAAAGAATTCTAGCATCAAACATTTAAGGTATAAGCCACTGGTAACAAAAATGAAAATTAAATAGATTTCCTGTCTCAAATAGCAACACACAAAAGCTAAGATTTTAAAGCCACTCATAAGTCCTAGCAAACTGTTTAAAAAGAGACAGGAAGTGAAAGCAGTTTAGAATTCCAAGTCTGTCCTCCCTTGTAATGAGGCTGGGAATTTCAGGCATTAATTAATGAAATGTTTTCAGCTTTGTTGTTAATTCTCTTCTACAAAGCAAGATTCGTCGCAGCACAGTCTCTTCACAGCCTCCTCATAGATCTTAATGCAATGTTCAGGGATATCTAAAGGAAAGAAGACATGCCTGTCACAGTTGTAAACTTATTTGGGAGAAGTTATGGCCCCGACTGTACTGTATCTGCATTTGTTGATACAGCACACAAATCTTCCAGAGGTGTTCTTTTGCTTCTGAGCGGTTTGCATCATGAACTTTAGTGAACACCAAAGTGGAGAAAACAGTAGGCAGTTGAATGTTGAAGTCTGCTCTCCTCTTATCCAATAACCCCCCTTTTATCATTATTTAAGAGAAGCAAAGACCATTAGAGAGAGCTAATTGCCTTCATAGTCTTCAGATTATACTGATGCTCCTGATAGTAGAATTGAGGCAAATTGCATTCTCAGAATGGTCTGGGAACATACCACTTCCAGTAATGTTTTTATCAAACAGGCCTAAAAGCAGAGAGGGCAAGGATGCACTTAAAGGCAATTATCCATCAACATTAGAAAATATAGTTAGAAGATTAAGAGAGCCGAGTGTATGCAATATATCTTGATTGCAACAAAGCAGTTGATATAGCATTATTCAATTTGCTAGCTGAGTTCATTTAAATTGGTTTAGGCAGAAGTATAGTCAAATGAACTACCAGCTATCAAAAGAGTCATAAATAATAGATAACAATAAACACATTTGTTTTACATGTTCCTAATTTACTTACCTCTGCGATCTCTTCAGAACAGACTATGACAGTTAATATAATAGATGCTACCCTCCAGTTATCTTGGGATCTTTTAAGAATCCTGTCTGTTCTACAAACTTGCAAGGACCTGATATGTTACCATCAACAAATCCCATTATTCAGAGCTTACTTTATTTATTTATAGTGGGTTTTTAGCTCTCCTTTACATTTCTGTTTATGTGTCTGGACTTTTTCTTAATGGAAATTACCAGGAGCAGCACTAGAGGGCTGCAGAAAGAGCCTTTGTTTCCACATGTATGTGTTAATTACTGGTTCTTCCTAGCTCTTTGCTGATGATGGCTCATTACTCAAGCAGCAGTTTCCCTTTCTCTTCTCAGTTCTCACACCAATGAAGGGGTAACTTTTCTTAAATGTCAGCTGACTGCTCTAAATATGTGATAACAAAGCCAAGAGCCACTTGGTCCTTGAAAACCCAAAACTCTGTAACAAATGCAGACATTTGAAGACACAACCTTCTTCAAAGAAAGACTTTGTAAGGCACCGGAAGCACTTTTTGAGCTGGAGAGAATGTCTGTGAGCAAGTATAAGGACTCAGATCTTCAGACCCTCATCAAAAGCTGGATGTGGTCATGTGTGTGTGTATCTTCGCCACAAGGGAAATGTAAACAGGTAGTTCCTCCAAGCTAACTACCCTGCCAACCTTGCCAGTGAGCACAGGGTCCTATAAGAGACCCTTTCTCAAGAGATAAGATGAGTAGCAATTGAGGAAGACATCCAGGGTTAGCATCTGACCTTCCTTCATACACACAAATGCACACATGTTATACACACACACACACACACACACACACACACAGACACACACAAATACACACACTTACACTATATACAAACTATTTTTAAAATTAAATATAGTATGTAATATCTGTCAATCTGTCTGCCTGCTCTTATCTATCTATCATAGATAGATAGATAGATAGATAGATAGATAGATAGATAGATAGATAGACATTAGACGGACAGACAGAAAGACAGATAAAACTCTGTCACAGAAGGATACTTCGGGTTTGACTAAATTTTAAGCATAAAGAGGACGGAACCAAAGGAGTTACAACCCTTATATCCGAAATGGTGATACGGGTTACGAAGAAAAATTACGTTAAGTGGGTCGTCCTGTTATTGTCTAAAACAGTATTCCTCAGTCTCTGAGTTGTATCTGAGTACCCAGTGAAGGGTGAGAGGTGAGGGTGAGTTTTAGTGAGCTTTTCTGAATCTTTGAGACATCTTTTAGGGGATGGTAAAGTTTAAAAGTACTGATTCAATACTTGTATAATTAGAAGGAATAAAAAAAAACTATGACACAAAAACTATACAAATTAAACAGGTAAATGATTTGATGTTGAAAATACGTTAAATCCTGCATGTGAGAAAACTTGGCAAGTAAGGCACTTACCGCCAAGCCTGACAACTTGACTTTTCTTCTCAATACCCTCATGGTGAGGGAAGAGAATAGACTCCCACAGCTGACAGAACTCCACCCCAGAGTGTGGCATGTGCATCCCACCCCCCACCCCTGACACAACATACACACAAAAGCAGAATACATAAATTTTAAATCACAATAAGATCTTTGTAAAGGGAACAGTTAAGCTTAAGAAAAATTGGCATCTCATAGTAGAGTGAAAAAGTGAGAAGACAGGCACTGGAAGAAATGCTATGAAGCCCTAGACACTGGGAGGCTGGTCACCTCTGACACTGGCAAACAGCCATTGGTCCTTTGTTTGAGTCTTCTCACTAGTGGGGGGGAAAGTACCAATCCAAGAGTTTTTATACACCCCCTTCTTTTCTGTGCTTATATCACCACATTGGCCATCGTGAGCAAGTAAGACACTGTCATAACTATGTAATATTTTAAGTTAGAATAACCACACAAGGGGGTTCAATTTCAAATTGAACCTGTGTCCCCATGAGCCACGGTAGAGAATAAGAAGCAAGAAGCTACGTGACTCTACTCTTCTTGGCCAGGAAGAGGTTTTATTTTTCAATTATGATAGAAAACTTTAGAGTCAGAAGCTACTGTAATTGCATTTAAATGTAGCCAAGAAAGAATTAGTACAACACAGAGAGAAAATTTGATTTTCTCACTATTGATATGGTTGTAGACAAATAGTTTAAACATTGTGAACATCTTTCCTCATCTGTACCATGCAGGAAATAAGTCATATTTCTCAGAATTGTCACAAATTTGAAGTAAAATAACATATAAAATGCTTGATTTAATAACTGCCTGTAATAAGCATTCCTGAAATGGTATATATTCTTTTTATTAAATCTTATTTCTTTGGAGTCAAAGCAGACAATGAGAACTGGGCAAGTTACATTATTTAGTTTTCAATTATACAAGAACAAGATGATATAAATGCATACTTTTAATTGGTACTCACCCATAAGAGGAATTTATTGTGTATGTCTTTTAAAAGTCCCACAATATGATGACTAGCATTGAAATGGCGGCTTCTCAAGCATGCATCAAAATTATCTTCAAAGAAACCTTTTAAATGCAATGCAACAGGACCTAAAGTTAAAGTGAGGATGTTTTTCTCTAATAACATTACATTTTACAGCAGGAAAGCCCAGAATATCTTAAAGAAAGAATGATAGTATTTTAACTAGAGTATGTCTTTGAATATTAATTGTCTTACTTAACTACATTTATGTGTCTTGTTTTTAAGTTATCTCTTTTTTATTATAAACGTAAGGAATACTTACTCTTCAAATCTGAAAATGAATAATCATAACCATAATAAAAGTAATTTTAAGGGTCACAGGTTGTGCCTGCATGTATGAACATGTATGTCCAACCCTATACCATGGCACACACATGGAGAGCTGAAGTCGACTTACATGGTCTGTTTTCCCCCTTCGCCATATAAGTCCCAGGGATCCAACTCAAGTCTTCTGGCTTATCTGTGTGCACTTTTACATGCTGAATGGAACATCTAACATTAATATTTACCTCCTTGCTAGCTTTAAGTTCTAAAATAAATTACTTTGCTCACAATCTTTCTTGAATCATATTTTATACAATTACTTGGACTTTTAGCCCTTAATTGTTCTTCTGAACAATTAATTAGACAAGTACTTGGTGTTTGTTTGTTTACTGTTTGTATGTTTACTGTTTTGAACATAATCCTATTGCATCTTCTACTAACTTCATGTTTTTATTTTTGCTTTCATTTTCTGGCTTCAAACGTCTATTATTTAAAATGGGATTTTTCTTTTTTTCACATTTTTTAATTAGATATTTTCTTCATTTACATTTCAAGTGTTATCTCATAAGTCCCCTATACCCTCCCACTGCCCTGTTCCCCTACCCACCCACTCCCACTACTTGGCCCTGGCATTCCCCAGTACTGGGGCATATAAACATTGCTAGACCAAGGGCATTTCTTCCCAATAATGACCAACTAGGCCATCTTCTAATACATATGCAGCTAGAGACATGAGCTCTGGGGATTCTGATTAGTTCATATTGTTGTTCCATCTAGGGTTACAGACCCCTACAGCTCTTGGGTATTCTCTCTAGCTCCTACATAGGGGACCCTGTGTTCTTCCCTATAGATGACTGTGAGTATCCAATTCTGTATTTGTCAGGGATGTCAAAGCCTCACAGGAGACAGCTATATCAGGGTCCTTTCAGCAATATCCTGCTGGCCTATGCAGTAGTGTCTACATTTGGTGGCTGATTATGTGATGGACCACCCAGGTGGAGCATTCTCTAGATGGTCCATCCTTTCATTCTAGCTCGAAACTTTGTCTCTGCACCTCCTTCTATGTATATTTTATTCCCTATTCTAGGAAGGAATGAAGTATCCACGCGTTGGTCTTTCTTGATTTTCTTGTGTTTTGGAAATTGTATCTTGGGTATTCTAGGTTTCTGGGCTAATATCCGCTTATCAGTGAGTGCATGTTAAGTGATTTCTTTTGTGATTGGGTTACCTCACTCAGGATGATATCCTCCAGATACATCCATTTGCTCAAGAATTTCATAAATTCATTGAGGGTTTTTTTTTTTTTTTTTTGGTTTTTCGAGACAGGGTTTCTCTGTGTAGCCCTGGCTGTCCTGGAACTCACTCTGTAGACCAGGCTTGCCTCGAACTCAGAAATCCGCCTGCCTCTGCCTCCCGAGTGCTGAGATTAAAGGCATGTGCCACCACACCCGGCTAAATTCTTTGTTTTTAATAGCTGAGTAGTACTCTATTGTGTAAATGCACCACATTTTCTGTATCCATTCCTCTGTTGAGGCACATCTGGGTTCTTTCCAGCTTCTGGCTATTATAAATAAGTCTGCTATGAACATAGTGGAGCATGTGTCCTTGTTGCCAGTTGGAACATCTTCTAGGTATATGCCCAGGAGAGGTATTGCTGGATCTTTCGGTAGTACATTGTCCAATTTTCTGAGAAACCGCCAGACTCATTTCCAGAGTGGTTATAGCAGCTTCCAATCCCACCAGCAATGAAGGAGTATTCCTCTTTCTCCACATCCTCACCAGCATCTGCTGTCACCTGAATTTTTGATCTTAGCCATTCTGACTGGTGTGAGGTGGAATCTCAGGGTTGTTTTGATTTGCATTCTCTAATGATTAAGGATGTTGAACATTTTTAAAGGTGCTTCTCAGCCCTTTGGCATTCTTCAGTTGAGAATTCTTTGTTTAGCTCTGTACCCCATTTTTAATGGGGTTATTTGAATGTCTGGAATTCAGCTTCTTGAGCTCTTTGTAAATATTGGATATTAGCCTCCTATAAGATTTAGGATTGGTAAAAATTCTTTCCCAATCCGTTGTTGGCCTTTTTGTCTTATTGACAGTATTTTTTGCTCTACAGAAGCTTTGCAATTTTATAAGGTCCCATTTGTCGATTTGTGATCTTACAGCACAGGCCATTGGTGTTCTGTTTATGAATTTTACCCTGCGCCCATATGTTCAAGGGTTTTCCCCACTTTCTCCACTATGAATTTCAGTGTCTCTGGTTTTAGGTTGAGGTCTTTGATCCACTTAGACTTGAGCTTTGTACAAGGAGAAAGGAATGGATCAATTCGCATTCTTCTACATGTTCACTGCCAGTTGTGCCAGCACCATTTGTTGAAAATGCTATCTTTTTTCCACTGGATAGTTTTAGGTCCCTTGTCAAAGATAAGTTGCCCAAAGGTGTGTGGGTTCATTTCTGGGTCTTCAATTCTATTCCATTGGTCTACCTGTCTGTTGTTGTACCAGTACCATGCAGTTTTTATCACAATTGGTCTGTAGTACAGCTTGAGGTCAGGCATGGTGATTCCACCAGAGGTTCTTTTATTGTTGAAGATAGTTTTTGCTATCCTAGGTTTTTTATTATTCCAGATGAATTTGCAAATTGCCCTTTCTATCTTAGTGAAGAATTGAGTTGGAATTTTGATGGGAATTGCATTGAATCTGTAGATCGCTTTCGGCAGGATAGCCATTTTGACTATATTAATCATGCCAATCCATGAGCATAGGAGATCTTTCCATCTTCTGAGATCTTCAATTTCTTTCTTCAGAGGCTTGAAGTTCTTATCATACAGATCTTTCACTTCCTTAGTTAAAGTCACACCAAGGTATTTTATATTATTTGTGACTATTGTGAAGGGTGTTGTTTCCCTAATTTCTTTCTCATCCTGTTTATCTTTTGTGTAGAGAAAGGCCACTGATTTGTTTGAGTTAATTTTATATCCAGCTACTCTGCTGCAGCTGTTTATCAGGTTTAGGAGTTCTCTGGTGGAATCTTTAGGGTCACTTATATGTACTATCACATCATCTGCGAATAGTGATATTTTGACTTCTTCCTTTCCAATTTGTATCCCCTTGACCTCCTTTTGTTGTTGAATTGCTCTGGCTAGGACTTCAAGTACTATATTGAATAGGTAGGGAAAAAGTGGGCAACCTTGCTAGTCCCTGATTTAGTGAGATTGCTCCCAGCTTCTCTTCATTTACTTTGATGTTCGCTACTGGTTTGCTGTATATTGCTTTTTTTATGTTTAGGTATGGGCCTTGAATTCCTGATCTTTCCATGACTTTTATCATGAATGGGTGTTGGATTTTGTCAAATGCTTTCTCAGCATCTAACGAGATGTTCATGTAATTTTTGTCTTTGAGTTTGTTTATATAGCGGATTTCGTTCATGAATTTCCATATATTAAACCATCCCTGCATCCCTGGAATGAAACCCAGGGATGATGGATGATCGTTTTGATGTGTTCTTGGATTCGGTTTGCGGGGATTTTATTGAGTATTTTTGCATCAATATTCATAAGGGAAATTGGTCTGAAGTTCTCTTTCTTTGTTGGATCTTTGTGTGGTTTAGGTATCAGAGTAATTGTGGCTTCATAGAACGAATTGGCTAGGGTACTTTCTGTTTCTATTTTGTGGAATAGTTTGAGGAGAGTTGGAATTAGGTCTTTCTTGAAGGTCTCTTTGCCTCTCCACATTACTTTTTTACCTTTTTCCTGCTCTGTTTTGCAGTTTCAGAGGCTTTTGGAGAATGGTAGCGGGGAAGAAAAGAGAAGTCACAGGGGCCCTTTCAGCTGACAGCATTTCTCCTTTCCTTCAGTTGGAAGCTCACCTAAGAATCTTCATCCATGACGATCTATCTCCCTGCTGGCTTCTAACAGCATAGGTTTGGTTCTTTTGTCCCCTCCCCTTTATTGAAAATAGATCCTTTTCTCATACATTGTATCCTGATTATAGTTTCCTCTCCCTCTATTCCTCCCAGTTCCATACAACTTCCCCTTCCCTTTCAGATGATCCAAGCCATTTCTGTCCCTCATTAGATAAGAACAGGCTTCTAAGAGATAACAGCAAAGCATAACAAAATAAAACATAATATGTTACATCAGAGTGGACAAGGCGAACCAACAGCAGAGATAGAGACTCAAGAGAAGGTCCAAGAGTCAGAGACCTACTAGCTCACACACTGAGGAGTCCCAGAGGACTACTAAAAGGAAAGCTATACTATACATACAGAGAATTTGGTGTATGCCCCTGCAGGCCCCGTGCTTGCTGCTGCAGTCTCTGTGAGTCCCTCTGAGCTATGTTTGGTTGATTTAGAGGGCCTTGTTCTCCTTGTATTCTCCCCTCTCTCTGGCTCTTGCTCTTCTGCCGGGTGCCCTGAGCTGCAACATAGTTTTAACAAAACTTCCTCTTTCAAATATTTATGGTTTCCCACTTCTCACACATTCATTTAGCTTTTCAAGTCTTAAGAGTTAGCTCACAGGCAACGGGAGAGATGGCTCAGTGGTTAAGAGCACCGACTGCTCTACCAGAAGTCCTGAGTTCAATTCCCAGCAACCACATGGTGGCTCACAACCCTCTGTAATGTGGTCTGATGCCCTCTTCTGGTGTGTCTGAACACAGGAACAGTGTACTCGCATACATGAAATTTTTTTAAAATTGACTTAAAAAAAAAGATATCATTTGAGAATTTTGCTTTTTTTGGTTCAAGTTTTTTGATCATTATATTATGTTTAATATTTACTGCTTTGAACAATGTCAAATCTTAAAATGTACTTTAATTTGTCATATTCAAGTTAATTCTTTGTTTGAAGCTTTTAAAAACTTCTTTAATGTAGTGATGTATTGTAGAGTTTTTAATCAAATGGTAAAAGGTAGGATCAGAGAGAATGAGATTTATAGAGTTTACTCCCAAAACAG
Source organism: Mus minutoides (assembly GCA_902729485.2). NCBI lineage: Eukaryota > Metazoa > Chordata > Mammalia > Rodentia > Muridae > Mus > Mus minutoides. Next base: position 56,179 of record CACVCL010019239.1, on the reverse strand, counting down.
GATCACTGTAGGGCCCCTATAAATTTCCACTCAGGTTCTTCAGTCAAACTCCTGTCTAAGAAAAAAAATCACCTTCCTCAGGCCTGGGAAATAGGTTAGAACTAAGTTTGGATCTTCAGCACCTACATAAAATCCAGTTGTAGAAAGCCTCTATTTCCAAGGCTGGAAAGGCAGAGACAGGAGTATTCCTGGAGCCTTCTAGAAAACAAGTCTAACTGAATCAATGTGTTCCAGACTTAGTGACATGTATGCATGCATGCACACACAATCACTTCCTTTAAAACATAGTAACCTTACCATATACAAAGACCCATAGGTTCATAAATGATGGAATAGTTTATTTTCTTTATGCATGCTTTCTTTTTCTCAAAATCTATTTTCCAATACCAACAAATGTTTGAAACTGCTCATCTCTCTCAGCATCTGTCATGGCTGGCACAAGAAACCAGTGGTATCTGAAAACTATATCAGTATGTTGTAAACAAGCACATCTTGACATGAATCTTTATCCTCCAGAATTCCAGTTTCTGCTAATACATCCCAGCAGGAGACAGGCTGGGCAGGGACTGGCACTTGACATTCCAAGATAGGAAATCAGTTGCAGAAACAGCTGAGCCTGGGAGAGCTAAGAGTGGCTCATGTGGGGATTATGGTCTTTCTGGGTTGTCTGTTTGGCAAGAGAAGATGTGGGGCTGCATTAGGATACTGAAAAATGCTCTCTGCACCTTATAGTAAGATGGCTGGGAAAGACATGCCAAGAAGGAGTATAAACCTTCAGGTAGGCAATTAGGAGATGTGGACATCAAATACTACTGATGCTAAAAAGGACCAAAGAGAGCCCACCCACAACAGGATTAACTTGCCCCTTTTCAAGAATAGATCGCATTAAAAAAAATTCTCCACAAAGAGATTATTAGTGTTTATCTCATTGGTTGGTGTTAATTCCCGGACCTTATGTATGATAGGCAAGTACTCTACCAGGGAGCTAGATGCTAATAAAGCCATGGAGAAATCAGACTTGCAGTTAAAAAAAAATACTGAATACTTACAGATTCTATTTTGTGTTTTGTACAGTCAATAACAAGAATTAGTAGAAATAGAAAAATAAAAATTTGAGAAGACAGTATATTAGTTCAGAGTGATCAAAAATAATGCCTATAGGGATGCTATTGAGACAATTCAATGGGCAGAATCTAGGATGGAACTAAGCTGCCTGTGACCTGGCTTGGCCCAGAGAAAGCAGCTCTGCCCCTCAGTCTGCCATTCTCTGTGTCTCTGCTCCAGTTTGCACTGGGTCTCCATGTCAAAGAACATTCTACCAGAAACTGACACTATAGTTTATGGTCCACACATGAACTGAAGTTATTTTGTTTTTGTTTTGTTTTGTTTTGTTTTGTTTTGTTTTGTTTTGTTTTGTTTTCCATCTCAGATTTGGTACATCCAAACCATCCCTATGAAATGTCTTCAAAGACATGGTGGTCAGTGAGTAAAAGTCATAAGTTTATAACAAATGACCCAAAGTAGGGAGACACAAACATTTGAAAAATAGCTGAATACAATCCGGAAAGATTTCAAGAGAAGTTCTGTCATGACCCTCACTATTAGGAGAATTTGGAGCAGAACAATAATGAGAAAAAACACAATTGTAATATGTGCTTGGATTCATATACAGTGTAGTGTGTGTGTGTGTGTGTGTGTGTGTGTACACGCGTTTGTGTGTAAAAGGATACAAAAAAATGTGGTACATCTACACAATGGAGTACTATTCCGCTATTAAAAAAATGAATTTATGAAATTCTTGGGCAAATGAATGTATCTGGAGGATATAATCCTTAGTGAGGTAACCCAATCACAAAAGAAGTCATTGGATATGTACTCACTGATAAATGGATATTCGCCCAGAAACTTAGAATATCCAAGATACAATTTGCAAAACACAAGAAAATCAAGAAGGAAGACCAGAGCGTGGATTCTTCATTCCTCCTGTGAATAGGAAACAAAATACCCATGAAAGGAGTTACAGAGACAAAGTTTAGAGCTAAGATGAAAGGATGGTCCATACAGAGACTACCCCACCAGGGGGGATCCATCCCATAATCAGTCATTAAACTCAGACACTATGGCATAGGACAGCTAGTGCCTACTTAAGGGACCCTGATATAGCTGTCTCGTACAGAAGTGGATGCTCATAATCATCTATAAGATGAAACACAGGGCCCACAATGGAGAAGCTAGAGATAGAACACCAGGAGCTGAAGGGGTCTGCAACCCTAGAAGAGGATCAACAATATGAACTAACCAGAACCCCCAGAACTCGTGTCTCTAGCTCCATATGTAGCAGGAGATGGCCTAGTCGGCCATCATTGGGAAGAGAGGCCCCTTGGTACTTCAATCTTTATATGCCCCAATATAGGGGAACGCCAGGGCCAAGAAGTGGGAGTGGGTGGACAGGAGAGCAGGAAGGGGGGAGGGGGGAGGGGACTTTCGGAATAGCATTTGAAATGTAAATTAAAAAAATATCTAATAAAAAATTGGAAAAAAAAGAATAATAGAAAGGGCCAAATGGTCTAATAGTCTCTTAAAATCCTCTTTAAAAATTATTTTAATTTTTAGTGTACTTTTGTTTCTGCAAGTCTTTTGTTGTAAGCATCTTCATTCTTTATATATCAAAATATTTAAAGATTTATTATTTATTTATTCATTCATTCATTCATTCATTCATTCATTTAAAATGACGTGGATTTGTGTGTGTGTCTGTGGGTAAGTTTCCCCTCATTACATGTATGTAGCTTCTGTAGCCAGAAGAGGGCACCAGATCACTTGGAGCAGGTCCGTTTGAGCCGAGATTCTTCTTCTTCTTCTTCTTCTTCTTCTTCTTCTTCTTCTTCTTCTTCTTCTTCTTCTTCTTCTTCTTCTTCTTCTTCTTCTTCTTCTTCTTCTTCTGATATTTTCTTTATTTACATTTCAAATGCTATCCCAAAAGTTCCCTCTATCCTCCCCCTGCCCTGCTCCCAAACCCACCAAATCCCACTTCTTGGCTCTGGTGTTCCCCTGTACAGGGGCATATAAAGTTTGCAAGACCTAGGGGCCTCTCTTCCCAATGATGGCCGACTAAACCATCTTCTGCTACATATGGAGTGAGCCGAGATTATTGAGATGACCTACTGGTTCATTTATTTCCATTCCTTCCAAACTCATCACCATATCTCAGACTCTTAATTGATTTTGGTTACACATTTGCCTCTTCCCAGACATTTTGATCAGCAATTTTCTTGTTTGATGTTTTTCTTATAGCATTTCATTCACATGTAAGAGTATTTTAATTTCCAAGATTTTTCCCCTTGAAAATAGTTCGTAATTTCTCAAAAATTTGAGTACATTTTAGACATAGACATTTTGTACAAAATTCTGCTTCTTTGATTTAGTTTTCACTGAGGTTAATTATCCCCAGTTAAATACATTTTATATATGCTCTATGTTTATTAGTTCTAAACATATGGCAGTTAGATATGCAAAGAACTATGTACATGTTCTATAGTTTTCTTATTTAAATTCTCTGAACATTATTTTACTTTTATTTTTATAAGGAGTGTACATTTATTTTATGAGTGCACCAATGGTAAACTGGTTCTCGGAGAATCATGTGGTGTAATTATCTTCTTCTTTATGGAATCTGAGGAAGTTACTTTGTTCTTAAAGGGCCTTGACTGGTATTTTTCATAGTGAATGTCATCTTGGGGACTGATTACAAAGATTGAATGAGGCAATGCTTGGAAGGCACCGACTCTGATCAAGGTAAGTGAGAAAAGCATAGTAAATATTCACTCTTCTACAGGATTTCTACAACCATCTTTGTTTATTTATCAGGGTCTCAATAATTTTGAAATTTTAATTTTTATAAGACAGTATGACTATGGATATAAGTAGAAGTGACTCTTCTCAGCTTTTTCTCTGTATGTAATTAATATCCATGTCCACTTGCATTCTTTGTATTCTGTATATATTTCAGAAAATTTCTACATACTTTCTCAGTTTCTGTGACATAAACTTGTGTCCTTTCCTACACCCTTAAATTGTATCTTGAAAACCCGTGGGATTTGTGAGCTACAATCTTTTTTTTTTCCCTTAAAAAGCTATAAATATTGTCTTTCTCTGGCCCAATTTTCCAAGCTGTTGAGGGAAACATGTCTATTCTGATCAGTGACTGGTTAATTCCAGCCCCTGGTTAAAAGTTGTAGGATTTGCTTTTGTTCCTTGGAGTTCAGGAGTTTTTCCAGGTAATATAGTGTGACATGTGTTGTTGTTAATCTAGCTTGTCAATCAAAAGCCTTTGATCTGAAAACTCAAGTAAGTGAAATACTGTTCCTTCTATTTCTCCTTTTCCATCTGTTTCTTTGTTCTGAAATGCATATTTGATCTTTTAAATTTTTCTTCTATTACACTTACTTTTTCTTAATTGATACTCTGCTACCTATTGATTATAGTATTGTTTCCATGTTATTATGGAAAATTTCACCAGTATTCACTCTATTTTTCACTGCTTTTATTCAATTTTTAAGTTAAACACACCCTGATTCTGAAAAAGCTTTGTTCTAATATGTGTTTGTTTGTGCATGTTTGTTTGTGTGAGTGTCCATGGCATGTGTATATAAGTGCATGTGCATGTGTGCATGCATGACATGAGTGTGTGCGTTACTGTGTGTGCAAGTGTGTGTGTATAAATATATTTAAACTTTCCTTTCAGATCTCACTTATTTCTTAATTCTTCTTTTCTTCATTACGTTGTTGTCTAAAAAGATTCTATATGGTAATGATGACGTCTCTAATTCAATTTCCACTTACTATTTATCATTAGTACACTGGATCCACACAGCAACTTACTTATTTTCTCTGAACCATTTATCTTTGCAGGGAAATTTGGTGGTAGCATGTGAGGAGTGGAGAGCACAGCAGATACAAATGCAGATCTGCTTCCTGAGAGGAGGGTAGCACTTGAGAACCGATGGGCTGTATCTTTTCTCTGGAAGTTTTTACCTTTGAATGCAATTTCTTTGTAGTTCTGCAATAGCAAGAGGACTTAATCCAACATGGAGGCATAACTTAAAAGTAGCGAGCACAATCAGTTTGCAAACATCTCTCCTTTTGTTTGGCATAACTGAGCAAGATACCAGAAGTGTTTATGAGGATCTGCTAAAGATAATTGCAATTCCTCAGGAATTCGCTGAGTTAAGCTACCTCAGACTTACTAAGGAAGCAGACCACCTCACTGTGAGCCACTCTATAAACTTGTGCATGATAGTAGTCTGATCCACTCTCCAAAACCTAAACCTACCGATTGAAATGTTAGAACAAACATTGTCTATGTTTACCATTAACCAAACAAATTCCATACATTACCTCAGCGGAGATCTGAGGGGAGAGAAAAGCAGGAGCACAAATAACAAAGTCTTTCTTCATTTTTGCCTGACTTGATAATTCTAAAAAAGAGAGAGAGAGAGAACATCGATAATACATTAAAATAGATTTCAAAGGATATTTGGCTCTTTTAAAAATGTGGAAGAAAAGCCCTTCATTAATTCTTTCAAACTAATAGTATTTTTCTCACATGACTCCCCAACATTGGACTACCAGTTCATCAGCTTCCTGTTTCTGTAAAACTGGGCTGAAATTACCTTATAAAGAAGACAAGTTTATGTTGGCTCATTGATTTTTGAGTTTATGGTCCATGATAGAATGGCCCTTTAATCTGAGGCATATGGTAAGCCAACACACTATAGCAAATAGTTCATATTGGAGCAAACCTCTTGCTTCATGTCCAGAAAATGAAAAAGAGGAAGAGGAAAAGATTGGGTTGCCACTAGATATCCTCTTTTAGGGCCTAGATCTAAAGACTCCAAACTGGGTCCCACCTTTTAAACTTTATATCATTGTCCAACAGTCCCAAAGAGGGTCTCAGCCTTTAACATGTGGGCTTCTGGGGATATTTAGAAGTTGGACTGGAAAACTGGCTTATTCCTACTGAGTGTAAGCAATACTTTGCACACAGTCATGATGGTATGGGCAAGCTAAGCAAGACATGATTTTAAGATAAAGAAAGATGGCCCAGAGAACTTTTGCACAGGAATCTGTAACAAGATCGATGCATTGCATAATCTACTGGTATATTTTTTTTAATCATTTATATTTGAAGTATTTACCACAAAATTATACTTCAGTAGATGCTCTCTGGCTACTTCCTTGAAAAAAATATCACACACACACAGAAAACCCAAATTTTAATGATTAACCTGTGGATTCTCACTGGAATTTAAGTGTTTCTAGAAAAGTTCTCTGGAGGGTACCTCCCTGATAGCAGCCGACACTTCAGAAACAAGAGCCAAACAGGTACACAATTAAAAACATTTTAATGACCTATATAGAAGAACACAGTGTTGAGATGGTAGACTGGCTCTATATGAGTTGAGCTATAAGATGGCCCAGCTATTATCTTTTTCCTTGAGTGTTACATATTGCTTCCTTCATCATGGGTCTTACAACTGACCAAAATTGTGGGGGTTTGGAGAGTCTGCATTGGTGTAATAGCTAGAAGAAATAAGGAGAGCCTATCTTTGATCAACAAAGTATAATTGAACCACCTATGAATTTACTACTTTTAGACTTTAAGACAAGAACTAGTACACACAGAAGGGGGAGTTTCATACTATTTGTCAATATATTGTTAGTCATTATAATTACCAAACACAGCTTCAAAACACATGAAGCAAAACTGCCACAATAGAGAAGTAGTCAACCCCTCAATCAAAGTTGGTGGCTTAAACTCCTATCTCTCAGTAATTGAAGCTTTAAATTTTTAACAAGGAAGATCTAATTGTGCTTCTCACTCACCTTTATCAAACTGACATTGGTAGAATATGACACCCAACTAAAGACAGCATCTTTTTTTTTTTTTTTCAAGAGATGATAGATCCTTCACCATGCTATGGCATCCTGGCAAATGATATCCAAATTTAGTTTCACAGACTGAAATTTGCAGAATATTTCCTGCCTGCACCGGGATTAAGACAAAAATAAGTGGTAGCTAGCAATCTAGAAAGACTCGATATAGTCACAGACTGAGTGATAAGTATTTTACAAGTCAGAGGAGAAAAACCACAGTTTAAATAATTTGAGCAAAGCGACAATGATATGTGGATGAAATTTACTCAGATGAAGCATCATAAATGCTAACATTGGCTGAACATGGTGGTGCACGCTTTTAATCCCAGCACTTGGGAGACAGAGGCAGGTGAATTTCTGAGTTTGAGGCCAGCCTGATCTACAGAGTGAATTCCAGGACAGCCAGGGCTACACAGAGAAACCCTGTAAAAAAAAAAAAAAACCTTAACATTGGTTTCAGTGGTTCCCATCTCTCAAAGTTGAGTAACAAAGCAAGAACATGGTTTACAAGAAGTTCTGTGGCTCTCTTTTTTAGCTCTGTGCTTTTGGTATTGTTTTCCAAATTTGTTTCTTCACCCTTTTAATTAACATGCATTCATTATAAATAGCAATGGGTTTCATTATGGTATTTTTTCTGTGTGTTCATAGTGTAATTGCATCATACTCTTTTCCTGATATCTTCTTTTATCCCCTTCTTGGTCACTCTTCCCAACAAGTCCTCTTCCACTTTCATGTTGATTTTTGGTTTGGTGATCCAATGAGTTTCAGCAGGGCTTTAGATAAGAGTGTAGACAAGATTTGTTTATACGAGCATGTGCATCTTACTAGTGGCTAAGCCACTAAAGAAAATGTCTCTCTTAGTCCTTTCAATTGTTATACCATCTGTATATAAACCCCCTGGGAAGGTTAGGACCCTCATGACACTCTATACTTCCATGCTGCTGAATAAACAACCAATCTTGGGGAGATCTTACGTAGGTAATCATACCTGCTATGAGTTCATGAAGGCCAAGCCTATGTCATGCCCAGAAGTTAATGAATCCTGAGCCTTTAATATACAAGATACAGATGTTCCATTTGAAGTCTGACAGTCAAGAGTCATTTATTATCTATACTTTGACTACTTATGATTCTTTGCTGTCACTACTGACAGTTGCAAAATGAAGCTTGTTTGACCAAAGTTGATAGCAACACTATTCTATGGGCACCATCAGTTAATTAAATGACAGTTTTCAGATATATAATATTCATTTAGAAAAACAATAGCTTTTGCTTGCCAAGTAAGGCCTATGACTTTCAAAGCCCTGGACTTTTGATTGAGTTTACAATACCAGATGTGTTTTCCCTCCTATGAAGTGGGCATCAAATCCAGTGATAAAGAAGATAGTTATCCTGATGATAAATAGACTTGCTACAATTTCACCAGTGGTCTCTCTCCTTTCCTCATTGGCCAGAATTGTTGCACATGGGGTCTACAAGTTATTAAGACTGTTGATGAAAGTTCTCCCCAGCAGACTGTGTACACTTTCTAGCACTATGAGTGCTAGCCTTAGGAAAAGAATCTTCTAATTCCATTACAGCTTGGTTTCTCTATGTTCTAGAATCAAGGCATATTACATCTTCTGCAATAGGCTATTACCAACCAATTTTTATGGGCAGCCAAAAACAGGGATAATTTTTTTTTTATTGTTTTGGGAACCTCAAGGGTCTCTCTGACTAACAATCTATATGGAAAAAAACCCACCACTAGCCTTGTTTTATTGTCTCTTGGCTTTCTCATCTTTGTTTTTGTGCCATGTTTGTTGGTTAAGACCTTTCTCCAGGTAATCTTCTTGACCCTCTTATTTCTTAAACTTTTCTGGCAATATTCATCCCAGTCAATGTTTCAGCTGTGATGACTCAGGCCAGTTAAAATGCCATGTTATTTCATTTCTATTTGCAAATTGCAGAAAGAGGTTGTTTTCTGTAGCACAGTTGTTGATTACCAAGCCTGACTTTAGAGAAAGCATTAGTTTTCCAGGCTTTAACTTTTTTCATATTTTATTTACCAATTTTGTTCATTCTTTGCCATATGACTTTTCTTTACCATTATACTTATTTTATTTTATGTAATTAACTACTACACATAGTGATTCTACTCTACTAACACCTGTTTATTCTTTCACTGCTAGAGCTATGTCAAAACTCTCAAGTGTTTTGGCCTCTTTCAGAAATTTGTGTTTGAGGATAAAGTCTACTTTTCCCTGTGAATTTGTGAACTCTTTTCTTCTGAACCTTAATACCATGATGCTGGGAGCTTGTAAACAACATGAATTTATCTCTCACAGTTCTGGAGTTTTGCATATCCAGTATCAGAGGATTTGGGGTCTAATGATGGTGTTCCTTTCTCAACTGGGCTGCAAACAAAGGCCACATGATAAAACACAGTGTTCAAATTCTCTATAACCATAATGTGAGAAAATTGATTAATTAAAGTGACTCCTGGCTCATTGGTTTTATATATTCAATACTGAGATTGCTTTACTCAAATCGTCTATACCCTACTAATATATGTTTACATCTAGAATGTGTAATGCTTAACTTTCCAGCCTATTTCACTTACCATAAACAACTCCAAATCTTCAACACCAAACAACTAATCATCTAATCAAGCAAGCTAATTAATCCAATTAAAATATCTCCCAAAAGAAAATATATTGGAAATAAATATATTTAAAGTGTTCAGTATCCTTAGCCCTCATGGAAATGAAAATTAAAACTACTTTGAGATTCCATGAAATCCCAATCAGAATGGTTATTATGAAGCAAACAAAGGCAGCAAATTCTGATGAGGAGGTGGTGGTGGGAAGGAGAACCCTTGCATAATAGTGATGAGAATGTAAATTAGTCCCATCACTGCTCAAATAGGTTTGGAAATTCCTCAACAAAGCTGTTATAGAACAACCATATGACCTAGTCCAACCTCTGCCAGGGATTCCAAAGCAGCTTATCAGAGAAATGCTTGCACATTCACATCTATTCCTTCAGTATTCATAATAGCCAAGATAGGAACCAAATTTCATGTCTCTTACCAGAATAGACTGTAAATGTGATATACATACACAATAGAAATTTATTCAGCTGTAGAGAAGACATTATTACATTTGCAGGACGATGGATAGATCTGGAGATCATTATTTTAAGCTCTCATCCCTCATCAAAGAATCTTCTCTTTTTTGTGTGTGCAGCAGATTGGAATTATTCTAGAAGTCCGCAGGTAGTCAGTATGCAAAGGACAAGTGACTGTGGGATGCCCAACTCCAACTGGCATAGCATCTATAGTGCAGCCCCTACCCCTACGGGTATGGGGATCATTGTGGGAAAAGAGCAGAAAGATTTAAGAGTCACAGAATCAAACTACCTCATACTAGATTGTTTCTCCTAAACATTGCAGAGAAGTCACACTCATGAAACCTCAACAATATGGTTGAACTGCATAATAAAAATAGCAGTTGAGGGCTGGTGAGATGGCTCAGTGGTTAAGAGCACTGACTGNACTGACTGCTTCACCAGAGGTCCTGAGTTCAATTCCCAGCAACCACATGGTGGCTCACAACTATCTGTAATGGGATCAGATGCCCTCTTCTGCTGGATCTGAAGAGAGTGACAGTGTACTCATATACATAAAATAAATAAATCTTTAAAAAAATGAAAAGAAAATATCAGTTGACATGCCAGTGGGGATGGGGAAGTCTCACAAGCCCCTACTTGTAGATGAGGAGCTACGGGCAATCAGTGAGTGATGGGAGAGGATACTTAGTTTTCTCCAGGGAGGAGACCACCCCCCACAAGTTACCCAATGCTAAGTTGTCAACCCTAAAGGCATGCACAACTAACACCAAGGATCACTAAGTGGGCTCAATAATGAATATATGCATGTATATATACACAGTGAATATATATAACAATAATAATTACAGAAAAGGTCACAAATTTGAAGGGGAGTAGAAGACATGAGTTAGGGGAAAAGAATGGGGTACAACTATATAAATATAGTACTTATATACTAAATTCTTAAATAAAAATAAATGAAAACATAGCCAAGTCATTTCAATGAGAATGAATGAATGAATAAATAGTATGTTTTGTAATGTATTAAGGCATATAGGACAGAGTCAATAAGCAAATTATTTCTGTGTAGTAGAGTGAACCACAGTGCGATTATTTCCTTTGGCCAATAGTGCAAAATAATACAAATATGATAAGCAGTTAACCTATTTTTCTAAGATGAAGTATGAATTGTAGAATTAGATAGGGTGCTCACTAGTGAAGAGACTGTAGCCAGTATTAAACAAGTGTTCTAGAACTATTTAAAGGAAAGAAGCAGGAAAACTCTCTATTAGTATATGTCTTCCTCAAAAGTAAACAATAGGTATATATTTTATAAAAATAGATTTTTAATTTGCTAGTATTATACCTAAGTAATAAGTATTGTGAACCCCATAAAGGTATGTGAGAGATTGGCTTCAGTTAAATTTGGTGTAGAACTGGAGGTTATGATTGGTGCAGACACAGCTAAAAGAATAACCGGCCTTTGGCGAGCCAAGCCCCCGCACAGGAAAGAATCCTCTATGATCAGTGTCTGATCTCATTTCAGAGCACCAGGCACTGCAGATTACCGGAGAGATGGTTTATTTTTTTCCCACAAGTCCTATTGCCAGAACTTAAATCCCAAACTGAATTATTAGAACATCACAGCAAAATCCAGTCACTGTATATTTTGGAAGAAAAAAAATACGAGCAAGATAGAAAATATAGCTGGGAGTGCTCTTATATTTTGTGACATATGATATATTGATTGATTTAGATTCCCACTTTGAAATACAAGAGTAGGACACAAATATAACCCTGAAAGTTATATTTGAAGAATTTATGATTTTACTCTTCTTTGGATTGTGAAAGGCACACACGGATTACTATGTCAGTGTGTGAATACACACACTATTGCCACCAGCACCCCACCCTACCACGAGCATTCAGAGTCCTAGCCTGGAATATTGCAAATACCTGCAAGCAGTAAGCATTCAGACACACACAGCAAAGACAGTCTGTCTGTGAATATCTGGCATACCATCAACAAAATGTGCAAATATGTAAATACACCATTTAGTGTTTAACTGACACTTCTTAGTGTTTATTTACCATAGTCTGCAGTTGCATTAGAAGAGCCTAAAGTCTCTATCTGGAAACCAAAAGGGTTTTGGTGTGGGTTCAGCTAAGAATGGCATGGGATTTCCATCTTGGCTCCATTTTAATGACTTGTGTGTGTGTGTGTGTGTGTGTGTGTGTGTGTGTGTGTGTGTGTGTGTGTGTGTTTCCCAAAAGCTCTAAAACAGGAAACATTTCTGGGAAGCCAAGTATTTGGCCAGGAGGATTTGTCTTCCCCTGTCACAATCTTCAGCTACCATTCAGCTAAATGTTGTTTGGAATAATATGGCCCTAATGCCCCTATCTCCTGCTGAATTGCTCAGACGGGTAGGAGATTAGAGTGAAAAGAGGTGCCGGTATTATCTATGCGAGTGCGCCAGGGTCATGCTACATTAACAAGACCGCCCCAGCCCGGGTGACAGAACCCAGCTGCCGGTCCTCAGGCCCTTCATGTCCGAGGGTTCCACTTACTGTGGGGCCTGTCTGCAGAGAGCCTGGATTCTAAGTAGGTCTCTTCCAGCTCTAAGCGAGACACAGGCTTCATCATTTTTTTGCTCCCCCGACCCCACACACAACCTCTTCTCCCGCTTTTTTTTTTTTTTAAAGGAAGGGCCTACGTATAAAATAACTTACCTGTTTAACCTATGAACTGAAAGAAAACTTGGATTGCCACTTAAAATACCTAAACTCTGGTTTGCCTTCACTCAATCCTCCCAGTGACTGTACTAATAAGTCATTTATCACAAAGGCCAAACACCGGGTTTCATTTTATTTTGTCCTTACAGTACACAGGTTCTCAACCATGAGGTTTGATGAGATGAGGTTTTAGCTAAGGGTTCATTTGTCTTATATCTGTCTTGTACGAAGCGATGCCCTGTGCACAGAGAACAAAGTGTGCTTATATTTTAAAGAATTGTCTTTTTTTTCTCTCTAGTTTTTAAAGGAAGTAAGTTTTCCTTTGAACGTTGCTTAATAGATATGTATATTTATATTAGTATATATGATGTAAAGACTTTAGCATAGGACTGTGTGAGTGGCTTTCTTTCCTCTCCCTGCCTGTTTCTGGGGTGAAGGGTTTTAGGTTAGTAACACACAAAACCTGGTAGAATTGTTTAGCCAGTAGAGGGAGATAGAGCTATCCAGCAGCTTTACTGGGTACCGCATTTTTTTTTAAGTGTGACTGTTTCTTAAATGCTCCACCAATAAGAACACTTTGTACATATCTTTTTCTACAAGAGTGAAGGTTTAAATGAAAACTATTCATACCTCCAAGGAGAATCAATCAAGAGAAGATCGTCAGAGTAGCCTTAGGAAAAGAGTATAATTGGGAGGACAAAGAAGTTTTTAAATTATCCTCTAACTACCCCAACTTAGAAAGACTACTCAATAAACTTGCATTTACTTAGTAGCAAAACAGGCAGGGAAACACTCTTCAGGGATAAACTCAAAGGAGACCTCAAAGCTTGATCCTGCCTTACACTACTGGTGTTTCGGTGGTCTCAATGTGTTAATGGAAGGCATAGTTTCCACCAGTTCACTGAAAGCATTTGCACAGTCAGGCTTAAAAACAGAAACAAAAAGCATTTCAGGTCCCCCCCCCTTTTTTTTTTTTCATTTATCAACGTTTGAAATTTTAGTTAAGTGCTTCCAAAACAGAGCCTCCATTTTATATGATGCTTTTAACTTCTCAAAGTATTTTTATAAGCACTGTCTCATTGCAAAGCAGTCTGCTCTTCTTTAGGCTATAGTCATCTCAGCTAGCATTATAGAACTTAATGACATTGTGATACTAACCCTTCCATGACAAGTATAAAATGTGTCGAAGTGGAAACTTTGCCGAGAGCTACTAAATTATTCTTTCAGCACCCAGAAACCTTTTGCACTTTTATTTCAACAGATTGAAGTTCTATTGAGTTTCTGTGAAATTAAATGCTGTTATGAATTTATTGTGGCCACTACTGCTGGGGATTTTGTAAAAATAACTAGGTTTGTGGGTGTGCCCAGATATGTCCATTAGAGAATTAGACTTTTGAATTGACACTTTTGAAAAAAAATTGATGAATATGATAGAATTTTTGTTACTGAAAAATTATATTGTGGTATTTTTAAATATACCCTACAATGGATAAATATTTTTATTGGTTATTTTCTTTATTTACATTTCAAATGCTATCCCCTTTTCTGGTCCCCCCTCCCAGAAGCTGCCTATCCTATTCCCCCTCATCCTGCTTCTATGAGGGTGCTCCTACTTCTGCCTCCCCGCTCTTGAATTCCCCTACACTGGGGCATTGAGCCTTCACAAGACCAAGGGCCTCTCCTCCCATTGATGCCCAGCAGGGCCATTCACTGCTACAGATGTGTCTGCAGCCATGGGTCCCTCCATGTGTACTCTTTGGTTGGTGGTTTAGTCCCTGGGAGCTCTGGGAGGCTGTACTGATATTGTCCTTCCTATGGGGTTGTAAACCCCTTCAGTTCCTCCAGTCCTTTCTCTACCTCCTGCATTGGGGACAGGTGCTCAGTCGGATGGTTGGCTGTGAGCATCTGCTCTTTATTTGTCAGACTCAGAGGAAGAGAACTAGACCCGAACTGAAGTCCGTCCCCAAGCCCCTTGAGGAGGTAGCACTCGTAGTATCAGAAGGTGCTGTACAAATTGCCAATGAAGAAAACCAGCCAATATTTATCCAGCTGCAAAGTTTAGGAGCCACAGCAATGACTTATTCTGCAAGATAAGCCCCGTGGTGCTATAGAGGCCCATACATCTGGTGGTAAACAACTGTCTGATTAGACTTAGCTAATCATTAGGAGAGAATTCACACCTGGTGCTGGAAACCTAAGCTGGAGAAGTCATAGACCCTACAGGAGAATCCACTACTGCCATTCTCCTAAACCAACAGAATTTTTAAATGTATTCTAAATACATTTATGCCTGCAGATAAGTGTAGCTCTCATCTCTTGACAAAGAAACTTATTTCTGCAGAAAATGAAGACTACCACAGAGCTCCACAACTGGTCAGTGACTGTCGGGTGCCCAAACACAGTTGGTACATCTACAATGAAATCCTTCTACCTAAGGTGCAGGGAACATTGAGAAAGAAGGGGTTGAAAGGATCTAAGAGCCAGAGGTGGAGACATCTAGTGCTAGATAGTATGTCATACCCACAACAGGGATCACTGCATGTATGAATTCTCAACAATTCACCTGCTCAGCTCAGCTCACAAACATGAGAACTATCTTTAAAAGCCTAAAGATGAAGGCAAAGAATGAGAAGGTAAGGATGCCAAGTAGAGAGGATTCAAGTTTGCTGACAGGTTTTCTCTTTTTCTTTCTTTCTTTCTTTCTTTCTTTCTTTCTTTCTTTCTTTCTTTCTTTCTTTCTTCCTTCCTTCCTTCCTTCCTTCTTTCTTTCTTTCTTTCTTTCTTTCTTTCTTTCTTTCTTTCTTTCTTTTTTGAAAATGGGTATCTACGGAATAAATAGGAATTGAAGTTGGGCCATTGAGGAGACCAACTCAGTATTCCATTACTCTAAGAATAAGGGAATAAAATGTCACTGTCTAGTGCCCTTGCTGATGTCACCACCAATATGTGATGAAACTCAGGGAATCAGGAACAAAATTAAACACCAGATAGGAGGCTGTGTTGGATAAAGAACAAAAAAAGCTTCTGGAAGTTTAATTATTGAAGCAGTATAAGACTGGAGAGAAGATGTATTTTAGAAACACACACGGGTAGCCCTCTCTTACATCTTCTCCTCCTTTCTGGTCATAGTAATTAACAGCTAGAAGCTGCATTACCAAACTTTCCTTGCAGATCATTGTTACGTGAAATACAGATGGAGGCACTGTGAGACACCTGTAAGCCAACCTTCTGAAGACGAGTGTCCTGAATTTACTTCTTCATTGTTTCTGAAAAAGGTGTTAGATACCACAAATATTTCCCATTATCCTAGGGACATAAAAATACTATCTTCCTTAAAGTCTTACATGAGAAAAACTTCCCTGGTTTTCAAACCTGTGTTTATGTTCCACTTACTAGCATTGTATTTTTACCAATAGAATCCATATGATTTGCTGATGGGTCCAATTTAGATATGAGAGAAAGAGAAGAGTCAAAGATAGTTTTCATATTTTTGAGCTGAGCAGGTGAAATTCTTATTTCTGAAGATGTGGAAATATACAGAAGGAGCAGGTTTGTCAAGAAGATCTAGAATACAAATTTGGGGGTTTTTTGTTATAATAATTTTACCTTTGGAAATTATAATACATCATTTTCTCTTCTTTTCCCTCACTCCAACACTTTCCAAATGCCTACTCTGCCCCCCCCCTCTCTCTCTCTCAAATTCATAAATTCTTTACCCTTAACCATTCTGACATACATTTATATATTCCTAAATATGTTTAAAATTAGCATGTATTAATTGTTCATATTGAAGATGGTCAGTGTAGTATTCCAACACACATATTGAATATTTTGATGAAATTAGTTTCTCTATAATCTTAACCTTTATAATCTACATCCCCATGAAATAATATGGTTTATTGTGAACTACAATTTTCTTTCTTTGCTTGCGACACCAGAACAAATAATCCCTTCTGTCTGTGCTTTGGGACTTGATAATATCCCTCCACTCTATACATTGTTTCTTTGTTCTTTGACTGTTTTCTTTGACCAATACTTTTTAAGACAAAACCAATTTGTCTGATTTTGCTTTTGTTTGTTTAAAAATCACACACAAAACATGATAGTCTATTGCTATGTCTTGAATATCTTATGAGAGAAACTCTTAACAGTTCCTGTTAATCAGTGTTGAACCTTCAGCTTGATTCTTGTGGCCTTCACAGATGAGATAGAAGATTCTACATCGATCATCTTGTGTATGGTTCATTTCACTGAATGACTTCCAGTTGTATCTACTTTGTTTTAAAAGGCAGGGTTCCATTCTTCTTTACAGATGAATAATATTCCATCATGTACACAGACTGCATATTCTCCTAATGCACCAAATCAATATAACTTTTTCCTGCTTTATCAATAACAACAAGATAGGGGTTATTTAAACAACTATTGTGTTCCCCCTCCCCAAAATAAAGGGCAAATAGCAACCAACTGCTTCTGTGCCATAGGCCGTCTTTTTATCTTATGTGTTTCTTCATTCTTGTTGAGATTTAGAACTCCATATACATATGTGTACATATATTTATTTATTTACAATATATATTATATATATGAAAATAGCTAGTGCTCAATAAATATGTATCACTTAAATGATCATTAAATGGTTATTAAATCTGAAAATATTTTCCTGTAATAATTATCTTTTTTAAAAAATTCATGATGGGACTGGAGAGATGGCTCAGTGGTTAAGAGTACTGACTGCTCTTCCAGAGGTCCTAAGTTCAACTTCCAGAAACCACATGGGGGCTCACAACCATCTGTAATGGGGATTGGATGCCCTCTTCTGGTGTGTCTGAAGACAGCGACAGTGTACTCACATACATGAAATAAATCAATAAAACTTTTTTTTTTTTAAAAAGAATGGGTCTATTTAAAAAAGATTCATGATAAGTTTTATTAGAAGAAAATAAATAATTTATGAATCTGGTCAAGGCATAGAGTAACAAGTCTTCTTCCATATACAACATTCAGAGTTAAAGCTAAAATAACTGCTAAAATAAAAAGTAATTGACCTTGAGGCCATTACTAAGCCAGTTGTTACTACCGTTTTTTTTTTTTCCCAGTGCAAACACTGGAAGCCAAGCACTAAGCATTCTAGTCAGCAGTATAGAAGGCATCGTGTGAACTACTTTAGTGATACAGTTTTATTGGCATCTGTTTTAAAAAAAATCCGTTAAAAAAAAATCACTCCATATACTTGGAATAACATTCTCAATGGAAGAGACATAAGGCCAGAACTTGATTGTTTTTCCTTTCTCCCATTTATCTACCTTTTATGTGGTTTGATCTTATTGTTGATTTTAATTAAAGAAGGAAATAAATTTATTGTTTCCTTCAGGGGGCTCTTGGTTAATGATCTTTCTATCTTGTCCCCAGTCAAGCTGATTGAACTCAGATAGACTGTCTGCAACATTTTATATTTACTTATCTAATGACCTTACAGAAGGACTACCATTTTTAATGAATCGGTTTTGAGGTAGAAAAAAACCTAAAACAAAACCAACAACAACAAAACCAACAACCCATCATGCTTAGACATCCCTGAGTATAATGATTCTGTAAATTATTATCATACAAGAAGAAAATATGTGTTCTGATAAAATTTTTAAAAATAAATAAACTTGAGATCAGCAAAGTGGAAGTGGTGCTTGTCCCCAAGACTGATGATACCCAGGCCCCGCAGGGTGGAAAGAGAACTAACTCCAACTCCAAGAACTTGTCCTCTCTCTCTCTCTCTCTCTCTCTCTCTCTCTCTCTCTCTCACACACACACACACACAGAGAGAGAGAGAGAGAGAGAGAGAGAGAGAGATGCAGACACATAGGCACACAATGACATTCACACCCCTACCCCACAAAATAGCATATTAAAATGTAATGAAAATTGTTTAATTAAAAAAATAATAAACCTGCCAGATTTCTGAGTTCAAGGCTAGCCTGGACTATAAAGTGAGTTCTGGGGTAGCCAAGGGTACACAGAGAAACCCTGTCTTGAAAACCAAACCAAAAAAAATGAATGAATGAATGAATCTGTTTTTTTTTAAAAAGTGTTATTCAACTAGTAAACAATATTGGCGTAAAATGCCAACCTTTATAATTATCATAATGCCAGCTGTGGACACTAGCTCTGGGTCCAGAAGGGACCCCAAAGGCCCTATCACCCACTCTTCTCTCTTATCAACTGACAAATTCCTGGGAAGAAGGGTTGCGGTGTTAAGGAGCATCCATTGTTGAGCCCACCAGGCTCTAGTGGTTAGTTCAAACCTTGGGAGCACAAAGACAAGTCTGATTAGACCCTTTGGAACTCTAAACAAAATGTGAAGCAGTAAATAGGGCAGAGGGACTTAAAGGGCCCAGGCATGAATGGTAGACAAAGGAGGGAAGTGATGAGCCGGAACCAAACCATGCAGTGCACTGTGCGAAACTGTGAAAGAACAACATTTACTAATAAAAAGAAGTTATTGTAATAAAATGACAAATTGAGGATTTGAATTCAGGCCTGCAGATTGCTATGTGACAGAAAAGATGGTTCCCATGAAATGTAGCCATGTGTGTTATCTTCTGTTCTGTCCCTTCTTTTCTATCATGTACTTTCTCCATCCACCGTGCTCCCCACATCTCCTAACTTATAAGTGATTTTAGACTGAATACTGGGATTTGATCTCAACTCCAACATTTCTTGGTTTTTTTTTTTTTTTTTTTTTTTTTTTTTGTTTTTTCGAGACAGGGTTTCTCTGTGTAGCCCTGGCTGTTCTGGAACTCACTTTGTAGACCAGGCTGGCCTTGAACTCAGATATCCGCCTGCCTCTGCCTCCCGAGTGCTGGGATCAAAGGCGTGCGCCACCACGCCCGGCAAAATAGCTCCAGAACGTAACACGTATTAATCAAGTAAGTCCTTCAAACTCGGGATTTCTCACTAGCAGCACATCACAGAGCTGGGGCGGGGGGAGCAACATGTTGTGTATGTCCTGTTCCCAGGAGACCTGCATGGGTTTTGTATACATCTGTCTCTACGTTATGTTTTCTAAGTACACAAAATCACACAATCAATCAACTTTAATTGCAGTGCATCTAAGATAAAAATCTTATGAACACATTACTGACAATGCATCATAAGGAGAAGGAGAGATCAGCAAACACTTGTATGAAATTCCAGTATTCTTAGAGGGAAAAAAGCAACTGGATGACACAGAATTACCTGAAGTTCTGGGCTGAGGGAATACAAGTTAGTTTGGGGTAGTTTCCTCAAATAGAAAATGCTTAAGAGGAATGTGGATATCGATACAATTGTGTACCATTTTGTAGTTGACTTACACACGAATAGTATATAACCATGTTTTTAAACCCCAATGTACTCTAAAACTATCATGGCAGATTTATTTTTCTTTTATTTTTTATTTCCTTATTTTTCCTTTCTAGTTTCCATCTTCAGACAAACTTAATCAGCAAGTTCCAGCTACACGCTAATCTTGATTTCTACGGAGATTTTCCAACGTGTTTCTTCTCCATGGCACAGCTTGGGGACCACTGAGCTGGGGATGTTTGGGAAACCTTTATCTTTTTCATTGTTCTCCCTGTACTTTGTTTCTTTTTCTTCTTTTTTTCCTCTTAGCATTTTCACAATGTAGCTTGTATAGTCACTATTTTTCTAGGACTTATCTCTGGATTGTTCATATATTTCCTAAAGATAGAGATGATGGTGTTCCCTCAACTGCCTGCCAGGATTTAATGAGAGCAGAGAGTTAAAAATAAGTTGAAGTGAATTTTGATCACTGTTCGTTTTAGTACATCTTTGGATTCCTACTAAAGAGTCACTTGACATCAATCTCTGAATTAGGGAAAAAACAATAATTGGAAAAGACCTGAGCAGAGTGAAGTTAAGAGTAAAGTGGGTTGTTTATCAAAAACTACCCAGAAAACTCTCAAAGAACAGCAACAGCAACAATAGCCAAAAACTTCATCTACAAAGGCCTTTATATGGGATCTTTGATTTCCTTCTTTCTCTCAGCCAAAACTAGAGGGTTAGGCAAATTAAAATGTGCTTGTGGGATCAGAACATTCAAAGCTGTTGTTTCTGAGAAGCCTGTGATGTGTGGTCAGCAAACTCATATCGTGTGTGGCCAAGGATTTCTTTGCAGAATACACCCTGAGAGGAAGTTAAGACTGAAGCCATTCTGAAGCAATGAAGAACATGGGACTGTTTCTGGATAGATCTGTTCTACGATGAAAATCATGTTACTACAACTTCACCATCTACTCAGCTCCATCAAAAAGTAGAAGCATAGTAGAGGATTTCCAGAGCTCTGCTTTAAGTTTTTCATTTTGGAGTTTACTGGTGTGTATAATTCTAAGAATTTTCAAGCATTATTTTTTTAAAGCCAGTAGTTCCAAAAGTAAGAAAAAGCCTATTGAAGTGGGCTTCACTTTTAACATATAAACTACATCTTTGAAAATTGTACATAGTAAATATGATCAATGCCCTTTAACAGTTTTAAAAAACATAATTACAACTACAAACCTATTTGAACAATGATGCAACTTCAGTAGAAGCAGAAAAATGTTACAAAAAAATTAAACATGCCAATTCTAATAGTGCTCTCAAGACTTAAACACGCAACATTATCCTGCAATGTCTTCCCAGACTACATTAATTTTTCAAACCTCAGGCAAAGGTAGAGTTGTTCAAGCAACCACTCCTGTATTATTTCCAACTTATAAAGCTGTAAAACTGTAGGCAGGGAGAGGGGAGGAAGAAAAGTAGCAATTTTAAACATACCGGGTGGGGGACTCTTAGCTCAGGAAATGAAGCATTTCTTTGATTTTTAATTGTTCCTGCATTACTTGTAAATGTGACCACGTGACTCTTTTATGCTATTATGTTGTCAGGCTTCTGATAATGGCGAGGAATGTTTGTTTAGACTGTGTAGCTCTTCACTTTAATTCACCCTGGCTCCAGCGTGACATGTTAAAACTGCTATCAATGGAAAATCCAAATTTCCCAGAAAGACTTAAAACAACAGCCACCCTGTGAACTGAAATTATCTCCTGTTGAGGCTAATTACCTTAGTTCTCTTAGGAAAAGCTTCTCTGGAACTCTGTTGCCTTAGTGACTCTTTCTGTGGTGAATGAAGCCATATATTTGCTGAAGATTCGACTGTGACTTTTAGTTCTGGCCATGGTGAGTAGAAAGCCTGGAATGTCAGTCACATTGTGCAATCAACAACATAGCACATAATATAACTGTCCTGTAGTGATAAAACTTTTATCTAGAGAGTTCTCCTGAGAAGAAGGTGGTTTCTAAAGAAAAAGAGAGGAGTGCTTAAGACATTAATAAAGCAACCAGATTTGCTAAATAAAATTTATTAATTTGATGATACATATAGTTGATAATGTCTATGACTTAACAAATAAATAATTTTTTTTCTTTTTTCTATTGCTCAAAACATAACGCAATCTAAAAGTTAGTTTACTATGTACATGATTTCCTGTATAAAATGATAGTCTGGAAGGAAACTCTCGTCATAGTTTGTGAATGGTTCAATTTATCGTCACAAGACAATTAGAACTGGATTTTTCTGTACGTGTAAAATAGTTTACTTCAGGTCAAATTCATTTCCATTTAAATAAACATGAATTAGCCAATTATTTCCGGAACACAGGTTTGAGCATCTTTTTAGTCTTCACACACCACTGTCATGCTGTAAATGACATACTGTAAATTGAGCAAGCAGGATCTGTGCAGTATAGCCACTCGCAGTTGAAATATATGTAATGCTAAAATACAAGATTCTTTACTTTGCTATAAAAGTTTAACTCACATATTTTGCTGCCTTCTCTATAATTAAATTTGTTTGATAATTAGTACTTATTCTATAAATATTCAGTCTTCCAATCCCTTTTCAATATTCAAAATATTTTGTTTGTGTGTTTGTTTGCTTGCTTGCTTGTTTTCAAAACAGGGTCTTACCATGTAGCTCTGGCTGTACTTGAGCTCATTATGTAGACCAGACTCAAATTCATAGACATCCACTTCTTTGTGCCTCTAAAGAAGGGGGATTAAAGATGTGTACCACTACCCCTAAGTGACCAAAATACTGTTAGTTATTAACTGACAAAGAACACTGTAGCTTTTGGCCTATACTTATGGAAATACAGAAATGTACACAAATGGGAAGTCAACTTTAGTGGGTATTTTCTGGCTAACCTTATCAGCTAGATGATACAATGGCTATGTACATTAATATTTCAGTCTAGCATAGTAACAAAGACACAAAGCAGAAGAAATGTTACAAAAGTTTAAGCATGCCAAATCTAAAAAAATTATATTAGAGAACTCAACAATGATATGTTTTTTTGGGGGGGGGTTAGTCTAATACATCAAATCAATGTTTTATTATGGTTTATTTTTATTGCATGAATGTTAGGCCTACATGTATGTATATGTACCACACACATGCATCTTATCTGCAGAAGTCTGAGAAGGTGTTAGATCCCCTGGAACTGGAGTTAGAGGTGGTTGTAAGCAACCATGTGGATGCTATGAACTGAACTCAGGTCCTTCACAAGAGCAACAAGCGCGCTTAAGCACTGAGTCATCTCTCCAGTTCTATCAATAACATTTCTATAGGCAGTCTAATTTCTCTCTCTCTCTCTCTCTCTCTCTCTTTCTATCTCTCTCTCTCTCTCTCTCTCTCTCTCAATGTGTGTGTGTGTGTGAATGTCTGTACATGGATGTGATAAGAAAGAAATTCTTGTAAATTTCTCTCGAGCAATCTTAGCAATAAATTAAAATTCTTTGAATGAATTTAATGAAAATTATATAAGTATAAATGTCAGAGACTCTATAACAGTCTTCCACATTCATTCCTTAAATAAGGAAAGGCATAGCCTATGAACATTCTGTGTTGAAACCTGTCCCTGTCCCAGTTGTCATCCACATACATAGTTATCTTGGACTCTTTCTTCTGCTCATGACCCATAATCATCACCAGGGTGTGGAGAGCTGTCCCCAGATTCCCACAAGGGAACTTTTTTTTTTTTTTACAGTAATACTTGCAACTTTCTGACCAAGGTTTTTATAAGAGGGTTAATTTATCTCAGCATTTTCAATAATGAGCCTCTGATGTCTGTGGATCTGCATCTCCTGACGGTCCAGAGAGCTTTTGTTCAAACACCGCAAGTGTTTTGAATGAAGTATCACCTGCAAAACAACTCCCAACAGTTACTGTGGATATGTTACTCTAAAGTTTACCAGTTTAAAACAAGCAATGTTTAGATACTGCAAAGTTTCTGTGGGGTCTGAATTCCAAGAATGGCTTAGTTAGACATTCTCCATATTCTGTTTCAGAGTTTCTCAGGGAACTGTGGTCAAGGTTTCAGCTGGGGATTGATTGTGACCTGAGAATTTATTTTCAAGTAAATTCATACATTTCTCACTGAAAGAGTCTTACAATGTGGTCCACTTCATAAGACTATATAAGTGTCCCTACTAAAGGTCTGACATCCACCAATATGACCCAAGAGGAAAAAAAACTGTTTTAATGTTTGTTGTGACTCAGCAAATTTCAAGTTCTACATCATTTCCATAATGTTCCACTGGTTATATATTATATACTGGTCACCTATATTCAAGGTGGGAACAGACTCAACAAGCTTGGATACCATAAGGATGTCATTGGGGACAATTTTAAAAGTTGTCTGAATGGCTTCTTCAGTACATAAGTCTTTTTTGGGGGGGAGGGGTAGAGTCTCTAAAACATAGAAGTTTTGTTTGTTTGTTTGTAAAGTTTTTTTTGAGAAAACTACTCAAAATCAAATTTTCACTCTGTTCATCAATTTTGCTGTATTAGTAATTTAAGTGATAGTTTGGCTCTATTTTTTTTATTTCTTAAGTAGTTCCTAGAAGAAAGTATAAGTATATGTAGTTTACCTTCCACAGTTGGCACAAGTCAGCAAACTCAGCAGAAACTATACGTCTTTTACGACTCATGCCTGCAATTTTGACAGGCTTTGAAGACCACTTCCGCTCTCTTCTGTTGTTCAAACAAGAATCTTTTTCCTATTTAGAAAATTACTTAATCATTTAGAGGCAAAGTATGCACAAGCAAAACTGAAATGTCATAGTCAATAAATTTCAAACTGAATGTCTAATAATATCCCTATATTCAATCTTTGCTTATTATAAACATTAACAATGCAAAGTCAAACCCACATCTTCATATACATATCACACTATGACACCATTTTTTGAGCGTATGCTAATAATGATGTACAGAAATGAGATATAACGTGTAAAAACTTCACGAAACTGCAACTTGGAAAAAAATATATTATCAGTGCATTAAGTTTATTGAATATATTTTGCATAAGGCTTTACATTTGAATCACCCATACAAAACAAATAGCTAGAACTTACATATATATATATATATATATATATATATATATATATATATATATATATATATATATACATACATACTAACTTTATGCTAGGTGCTTTATTGTTTTTTACCAAACAAGCCTTAATTAATTAAGACCAAACTTAAGGAGAGGGGAATTTAATCCTTCTTCCAATGACACAGCGGAAGCTAAGATTTCACAACCATGTTTAGTCTGTGAGAGTCATAGATAAGGACTTGAATAATAATTCTCTTACTAAATAAAAGATAATTTCTTTTAGAAGATAATTTTAACACTGTTTAGTACCCACATCTTTTAAACACGTCTACTGCTTTTTACCTATACTTTAGAATGGTTTATTTCTCCTCCTTTCCTTTTCCTCCTCTCCTCTTTCCCCTGAATCCCCTCCTCCCACTCCTCCTCTTCTCTGGCCTCATCCTCCATTTCCCTTAGTCCTCCCTCCCTCTCCTCCTCTTCCTCTTTCCCATATTCCTCCCTCCCTCTCCTCCTCTTCCTCTTTCCTGTGATCCTCCCTCTCCTCCTCCTTGTGTTTTCTCCCTGTTCATTGTTGTTGATGCTGGGTGTTTTGTTTTTGATGGCTTTGTTTGTGTTTGACACTAATATTCCAGTCTGTGCTCACATTTGCAATACCTTCTCAGTTTTCTGAAGTTTTGACATTGCAGACATGGGACACATATCTAACTTCTTGCTCTACTCTCTTTTCCCAAAAGTAGTTTACATTTGGATTGATTTTTCAGAAATAGTGAATTATTTGGGGTCTTTAGAACCTACAACGTTTCTAGCATAGAAACCAATTTTACTAAATTTCACTAGAATACAAAATTGACAATATTTTAGTTCTTCAAATCTTATCAAAATTGAATTTCCTTTCTTTGCTTACTTACCATCAGTTTCCTAGACTTCTCTGGATAACTTCTCAGTTTTCTCTTGGCATCTCTTCATCTCACTAATTACATTATCTATATACCTCCCTAACTAAGTCCCTTTTTTGTCTATAAAGACTTCACCTGTACCTGAATATAGCTATTTTTCATTTCAATATGCTGTGTTCTCTTAAGTCTTGTTAGATATAAACACTGTTATGATAACATAGAATAACTATGTAGGTGCCATTTGTTAGACATTTGTTTTCACGTTCTTTTTTTTTTAGAATAGTTCTTAGTGAACAGTAGAAATAAGTATTTTTTGAACAGAATCAAATGTATTCTGTTTATTTATTTTATAACCAACTCTAGAGTTTATACATATTATGGTATGGAAATGATATTCATAGAAATATTTTATATTGTTCCTAATTTAAATTTTAAAATATGAAATTATAACTGTTGAAGTATGTTTTGTTGGAAATAGTATTTTTAACTAATATATTTATTTTTATTTTATGTGCATTGATGTTTTGGTTGCATGGATATCTGTATGAGGGTATCAGGTCCCGTGAAATGGAAGTTAGAGACAGTTGTGAGCTACCATATGGGTGCTTGGAATTGAGCCCAGGCCTTCTGAAAGAGCAGCTCATAACACTGAAGCATCTCTCTAGACCACAGAAGTATAATGTTTTTAATCGACTGATGAACATAAGTATAGATGACACATACTATGAATGGTCCAAAGTGGTACAACACTTTTTTAGGGGGGGAGGGGTGAGACAGGGTTTCTCTGTATAGTCCTGGCTGTCCTGGAACTCACTTTGTAGACCAGGTTGGCCTCGAACTCAAAAATCCGCCTGCCTCTGCCTCCCTAGTGCTGGGATTAAAGGCGTGCACCACCACGCCCGGCTTGGCACAGCACTTTTATAGCTATGTAGAACCACTTTTCAGTTTCCCCTTCATACTTCAAATGTACCTCAAAGCCATATGGAGGTGTTGTTTCTTGTTTTTTCCAGTGTTGATAAATAAACAAAAATGACTTCACAATTCCCTCTTCCTCACAGGTCTGGGAGTGTAACTAGTTTGGTGGTGCTGAAGAAGTGTCTCCACAAGATAATTGTTGTACATGGGAGAAAGTTGGAATACTTAACAGATTGCAAAGCAATGGAGAAGGGGTGCAATAATAAAAGGTTTTAAGGATTCACTCGTTTGTCTTGTTATATATGTTCATGTGTGCCTGGGTACCAGATGTGCTCAGGTGTCCTCAGGAGCCAGAAGATGGTGTTGAGAATTGAACTTTGGTCCTCTGCAAAAACGAGGACTTTTAATTCCTAAGCCACCTCTCTAGCTGCTGGATTAATAAGTTTAATAAACACTTACATAAGAATCTGTTCATTTTTAAAAAAACATACAAATATCCTTTAAAAGTCATATTTTGTAATTTAATAATTGTTGTTTTCCATTTCTTGGTTTATAATTATTTAAAGTTATAAATTCTTTGGAAGATAATACTGTATCAACACTTCTTTTGCAACACATGGGATCTTTTGCAAAATTATTTTTATATCCAAATACTTTTTTTTCCTTCCAGAAATCAGCAGTGTGCCTTGTTAAGTGAAGCTTCAAAGTTGGAGCATAATTTTTTACTTGGCACATAAATAAATGTGTTAGCTGTCAGATTCCCCCACTGACTGAGTTTATTCTAACTTAGTAATCTGTTTTATTTAACTAAACCACAACTTTGAATCATCATTCTTCTGAAAGACAGAAACTGTCATGGAGTAAACAAATAATGTGTCACAAATTCTTTGATAAAAACGGATGTCGTTAACTTTTTAATTATTAATTTTATTTGTTTGTATTTCAAATGTTATCCCCCTTACTGGTCTCCCTTCCATGAGCCCCCTACCCTATCAACCCCTCATTGCCTCTAAGAGAGTGCTCCTCCACCCACCCTACCCGCTCTTGCCTCATCCCTCTAGCACCCCCCCTTCTCTGGGGTATCAAGCTTCCATAAGACCAAGCTCTCTCCCTCCCACTGATGCCAGATGAGGCCATCCTCTGCCACATATGTAGTGGGATCCATGGACCAGCCCATGTATACTCTTTGGTTGATGGCTTAGTCCCTGGGAGCTCTGGGTAGTCTGGTCAGTTGATATTGTTCTTCCTATTAGGTTGCAATCCTCTCCAGCTCCTTCAGTCCTTCCCTTTAGTTTCTTCCATTGGGGTCCCCAGACTCAGTCCAATGGTTGGCTGTGAGGATCTGCATATGATTTAGTCAGTTGCTGGTAGAGCCTCTCAGAATAGCCATACCAGGCTCCTGTATGCAAGCACATCTTGGCATCAGCAATAGTGTGGAGGTTTGGTGTCTGTGGATGGAATGGATTGCATGGTGGGGTAGTCTCTGTATGGCCTTTCCTTCAGCCTCTGCTCCATTTTTGTCCCTTCATTTCCTTTAGACAGGGACAATGTGTTAATATCTTCATTTCTTATAACTCACAAATTCTAGTTTCATGAAAATTTATTTTTACAGTGGTAAATCTGAATAGAAGCTGTTAAGTCTACAAATACACACAGCACATGAGAGAATGTTTTCTACTATACTTTTATGTATATGGAATAGCTACACAATCATTTGACAAACTTTAGCATCCCCCAAATAAATTATTCACCTCTTTGATTATGTGGATGATCATCAGTGTTTCTCTCTCTCTCTCTCTCTCTCTCTCTCTCTCTCTCTCTCTCTCTCACATGCGCGCGCACGCACGCACACATACGTACATGCACACACATGTTCTTAGAAATTAAGTTTTATTTCTATTAATTTGTCAAAGTCATGTTGGCTATATCAACTTGACTCAAGCTAGAGTCACTGAAGAGGTTTGAGCCTTAATTGAGAAAATGTTTCAGTAAAATTGAGGTATAGGCAAGCCTGTAGGGAATTTCCTTAATTAGTGATTAATGTAAGAGGGTCAGATCATTGTAGATGAAGTGTTTCTTGGACGAGTGGTCCTCAGCAAGCCTGGGAAAGCAGACTGAGAAAGCCACGAGGAGCAGAACAGTAAGCAGCTCTCCCCCATGCACTCTGAATTGTTTCTGTCCTCTAGTTTCCTGTCCTGTGTGGATTCCTTCAGTGATAGGCTACAGTGTGGACGTTTAAGATAAATGAACCCTCTCCTCCCTAACTTGCTTTGGTCATGGTGTTTTATCACAGCAATAGTGAACCTAAGACGAGAGTCATTCAAAGAAATGATAATTCCATCAGAAAAAAAATCAAAACATATTTCTCCAATCAACATTATTATTATATTATTTATATTCTATTTGAAAAAAATTAAACACTTGAGTGAAAATGAGTTACTACATTGAGATGTAACTATTTAAATTTCCTTTTAAGATGTAGAGCTACATTTCTCATCAGGATTTTCTTTACAGAAGCCCCATTTTCTATACATTCACATTAAAGTAGCAACAACCCTGACATTATGTATAATTGACAGTAGAGGGACTTATCTGTTTCTATGGAAAAAGGGAGAATACAAATAAGCCTGTAACTCCTTAATACAGTATTGTGAAAATTTATACCCAACATACCAAACTTATACACCACATTTCTGGGGAAAGAATATTGTTATTCAATGAAAGGTGTGAATATGAAATAAAAGTCCTTCATCTATGATTGGAAGAGTTGACTCTGAATGCCTTCTTACCTCTGACTAAAATTGCTCATGTCCTAAATCCAATTAGAATTTTAACAAGGAGTAATACTGATAGGACCCTGAATTGCTACAGAAACCTAGCGCATTCTATGTCTGTATTTATTGCCACCAAGTGCCACTTATAGCTTCTGTTCAACAGGGAAAGTGGACTACAAGTGCTGTCTGCCACAACGTTCATGAACAGTCTTTTCCTATCTTCTTTTTCTATACTTACCTTTGATGCTGGGTCAATGAGTTGGTAGAACTAAAAAGTGAAGCCAGATAGAGAAAATTCAAAGCATTGGTAAGTTATATGGACCTACCTTTCATATCTGTTCAATCCCTATGTAATTGAGGATGATCTTGAATTTGCTATACCCATATTTTTATGACTCTAACACTGAGTTTATAGTCACGTGCTACTATAACCAGGGGCCTATATCTTTTATGGAGTTTTTCTCTTTTTCTTTGGTTGTTTTGTATTTTGTTTTGTTTTGTGATACTGCATCTCACATAGCTCAGGCTAGTTTCACACTTCTTGTAATGCCAAGGATTACCGTGAATTAATTTCTTTCTTTCTTTCTTTCTTCCTTTCTTTCTTTCTTTCTTTCTTTCTTTCTTTCTTTCTTTCTTTCTTTCTTCCTTCCTTCCTTCCTTTCTTTTTTTCTTTCCTTCTTCCTTTCTTTCTTTCTTTTTCTTTCGTTCTTTTGTTCTTTCATTCTTTCGTTCTTTCGTTCTTTCATTCTTTCTTTTTTTGACTTTTTTATTAGATATTTTCTTATTTTAAATTTCAAATGCTATCCCAAAAGTTCCATATACCCTCTCTGCCCTTCTCCCCTACCCACCCACTCCTACTTCTTGGCCCTGGCATTCCCCTGTACTGGGCATATAAAGTTTGCAATACCAAGGGGCTTCTCTTCCTGATGATGGCCGACTAGGCCATATTCTACTACATATGCAGCTAGAGTCACGAGCTCTGGGAGTTCTGGTTATTTCATATTGTTGTTCCTCTTATAGGGTTGCAGACCCCTTCAGCTCCTGGGGTACTTTCTCTAGCTTCTCCATTGGAGGCCCTGTGTTCCATCCAATAGATGACTGTGAGCATCCACTTCTGTATTTGCCAGGCACTGGCATAGCCTCATATGAGACAGTTATATCAGGGTCCCTTCAGCAAACTCTTGCTGGTATATGCAATAGTGTCTGGGTTTGGTAACTGATTATGGTATGGATCCTCTGGTGAGGTAGTCTCTGGATATTCCATCCTTTTGTCTTAGCTCCAAACTTTGTCTCTGTAACTCCTTTCATGGGTATTTTGTTCCCTATTCTAAGGAGGAATGAAGTATCCACACACTGGTCCTCCTTCTTCTTGATTTTCTTGTGTTTTGCAAATTGTATCTTGGGTATTCTAAGATTCTGTGCTAATGTCCGCTTATCAGTGAGTGCATATCTAGTGACTTCTTTTGTGATTGGGTTACCTCACTAAGGATGATATCCTTCAGATACATCCATTTGCCCAACAATTTCATAAATTCATTGTTTTGAATAGCTGAGTAGTACTCCATTGTGTAAATGTACCACATTTTCTGTATCCATTCCTCTGTTGAGGGACATCTGGGTTCTTTGCAGCTTCTGTCTTGATTGTGAATTTCTGATCTCTCTGGTCTCCAACTTTTGGGTACTGAGACTATAGGTGGGAGCTACTATGCCTGTTTTTATAAAGTGTTGGAGATTATTCCCAGAGCCTTGTGCATGCTGTAAGATATATGACATATAAAATATATGGCATATATAATATATATGATATATATATATATAGAAGAGAGAGAGAGAGATAAAGATAGATGATAGATAGATAGATAGATAGATAGATAGATAGATAGATAGATAGAAGATAGAGATTAGATAGAGATAAGATATGACCATATGAAGCTTAACAAAAAGGAAGCCCAATGTTTCAATCCCACTTAGAAGGGGGAACAAAATAATCACAAGAGGTAGAGGGAGGAAGGGACCTGAGTGGAAGTAGGAAGGGGGAGAATAAAAGGGAGTCAGGATTAGGTATGGGATGAGACAAGACAGAAGTGCAGAGGGCCAGAAGAATCCAGTAGATAGACATGGCTCCCAGTTGGCAGTTGGGGCCAATCAACTCATCTCAAAATTTTAAACCCAGAATTGTTTCTGTCTAAAGGAAATACAGGGACAAAAAAATGGAGCAGAGATTGAAGGAAAGGCCATCCTGAGACAACCTCACCTTGGGACCCATCCCAGGCACAGACATCAAACCCTGACACTATTGCTGATGCCCGGAAGTACTTCCATGTTTTTTGTTTTTTGTTTTTTGTTTTTTGTTTTTGTTTTTGTTTTTGTTTTTGTTTTTGTTTTGTATGAGAACAATGCAACGAGTTATCCTGTCCCTCCTTCACAGATTGTGTGTAATTACACGGTCTTATCTTACTGAATACCAGAGATGCAGAGATAAATCACATATAAACCCAGACAAAATTTAGTAGAACTGTGCAAAGGGGAGCTTGCAAACATGTCTACTGACTAGCACTTCAGATCCTGGACTTTTCTTGAGCACACAGAAGCCAGAGATATACAATTGGGAATTTTTTATAAATGTGATATTGATAAAATGTAATACTTTTTAAAAATATTTGTATGGACATCAAATGAAGGTACAGAAAGTTGTAAGCCTAGAAAGGTATGCCAAATCTCCTGGAGCTGGGTTCTAGGTGGTCGAGGGTTATCCATGTGAGTAGTGGGATCTGAACTCTAGCCCTTGTCCAAGAGGAGCCAGTGCTCTTAACTTATGAGCCAGCTCCACAGCCCCAAAGTGAATATTTAAGTTTATTCTAAAGACCATCATGCCTCAAACCTTCACTCTGTGACAGTTAAGTGACTTGATGTCACTTCACAATTCCAAGTAATCTGAAGAGTATATTGTTTCAAGGATTCTCAACCCTTATGTGGTTCTGCTGTTTTCTTGTGTTTAAAATGAAGAGAGATGAGCTGCCTTGGAGGTCTAAAATAATTAGACTTCTGAAAGCAAAGGAAAGGAAAGCCCTGAGATTTGCTCGTGAAAATGTTTAAAAGCCCTAGGCTGTGAAATGATGGGGTGTGGTGTGCTGAAGAAGAAAAAAAAAAAAAAAACTGT
Source organism: Mus minutoides (assembly GCA_902729485.2). Taxonomy (NCBI): domain Eukaryota; kingdom Metazoa; phylum Chordata; class Mammalia; order Rodentia; family Muridae; genus Mus; species Mus minutoides. Next base: position 23,241 of record CACVCL010019239.1, on the reverse strand, counting down.
GGGTAAATTATGAGGCTTTCCCAGCCCAAGTAGCACTGATTAAGAGTTTATGGTCTGCCCACCAAGTGGTCAGATAGAGTCCCTGTGACCCTTACCGCACACTTGGTTATTGGCATTTTGGCACCTTTTTGTGCACAGTGGGGGTGGGCATTCCTGACACTGTCAGCAGAGTAATTTTCCCATTACTCATTAACCTCGGGGCAGAAATTTAGCATAATCAAATATCCTTTTGCCTCCTGATTTAAATCATCAGGGGACTGAACCTGTAGCAAAACTAGAAGAAAGCAACAGGTAGCAAAATGCTCCAAGATTTATTGTAAACCTTGTCAATTTTGAATCTGTAACTTGTCATAGTTATTGTATTAGCAATGTGCTAAGAATAAAATGAATGTAAAGCATGAATAATGTGATATAGAAGAAACGTGATTTGATTTTTTAAAATTATTTTATTTATTTATATCCAAATTGTTGCCCCTCTCCTGGTACCCCCTCCCAGAGGTCTTCATCCCACTCCCCTTTCTATTAGCCTTTGAGAGATGCCCCACCCCACCCTGATCATCTCTCCTTACAGAATTAGGGGCATATTCTCCCACTGGGACAAGACAAGGCAGGCAGTCCTCTGCTACATATCTGCTAAGNATCTGCATCTGTCTCAGTCAGCTGCCGGTAGGGCCTCTCAGAGGACAGCCATGCTCGGCTCCTGTCTGCAAGCACAACATGGCATCAGTAGTAGTGTCAGGGTGCGGTGCCTGCCCGTGGGATGGATTCCAAGTTGGGCCGGTCACTGGTCGGCCATTCCTTCAGTCTCTGCTCCATTTTTGTCCTTGCATTTCTTTTAAACAAGAACAATTCTGGGTCAAAAAAAATTGAGGGTGGGTGTCCCCATCTCTACTTGGACACTGTCTAACTGAAGGAACTCTCCAAGTTCCCACTCCCCACTGTTGGGCATTTCAGCTAAGGTTATCCACTCTGAGTCCCAGAAGCATCTCACACCCCAGGTCTCTGGGAGTTTCTAGAGGGTCCCCCAAGCTCCCCCACCTCAGCAGCTTCCACTCATTCTCTCGGACCTCTGAAATTCTCTCCTGTCTCTCCCCAAACCTGATTCTGCCTCTCTTTTCCCATCTCCTTTCTCTCTCCCACCCAGATCTCTCCCTCCCTCTGCCTTCCAGGATTACTTTGTTTCTCTTATTAAGTGGGATCGAAGCATCCTCACTTGAGCCTTCCTTCTTGTTTAACTTCTTAGAATCTGTGGGGTGTATGTGTTGTTTAGTGGAGTGGCTTTGCCTAGTCTTTTCTATAGTGGGAAAATAAAATTATATCAAGCATCAGAGAAACTTTTTAGCGAATAAATGTTTCTATTGCATTTTATTTCTCTGGCATCTCACAATTGATGCAACAGCACAGTCGTGTTTGTGTTGGTAACAGCATTGCCCCCTCTGGCACCTCTGTCTTCTACTTGTGACTTATCTGGGTATAGTAATTACCTGAAAAGCACGGAAGAGATGCAGATCTGAATACTTTCCCTGCTTTTCGAATAATCAGGTCCTGGAAAAGGTTCCTCCCTGAACTCTATTCCCTGCTCTGCTGATAGCAGGTGCGAATTAGGACCAAAACAGTAATACCATACAGATTTTATAGGGCAAACTGACAAGAATTACTAATATTAAATTAAAATAATCTAAAACATCAAGATATCATTATATCATGCCAAGTGAGCCCTTATTTCTTAGATAAAAATGGGAGTAAAAGGAAAATTTAATACATTAGCAAAGTTCATCTCCCATGGTTTTTATGAAACTTATTTCAAGTTTGCATAATATTATTAACAAAACTTCACACTACCTGAGTTACATGTAAAAAGCATCTTTCTTAACACAAATACTAATAGATGGAGCTTGTATTTGGATAATGAGTGAATGAAATGGAATTCTGTGCTATGCCTCCAATGCAGGCATAATTTTTATGTCAATATTTTGTTCTGTAATTAAAGGAATGCCCTGTATTATGAGTTATCCCAAGAAAACCTCTGTTAAAGCTTGAATCTGACATATCCCACATAGGCTTGTGTTTTGAATACTTGCTTTCCAGGGTAGAGCTGTTTCAGGATGACTCGAGGCCTACCTAGAAGTCACTAGGACCCAAGACTCAGGGAGTCAGGCTCAATTCCTGATTTCAAGCTTGCTGATTTATAGTGATGTGACCAGTGTTATCCACATGCTCCTATGACCATGAACTGAGCTGTCCCATCATGCCTTTCATACCACGATGGACTGAAATAGTCTGAAACTGGGAGCTGAAATAACTTCTTCCTCCATTAAGATTTTTTTGTTTGTTTTGTTTTGGTGATATGCTGCAGTCACAGCAGCATGAAAGCCACTAATACAACATTTATTATGTATATTTACTTCCATGTTTCTGGGTCAGCCTGAGAGTCAACTGCATCCTCTTTCTGAGAAGATGGTGGCACAAGGACAATTTCTGGTCCTTTCCATGACTAAGGAACAAAAGGGCTGAGATGAGGGGATCCAGCAAAATCTAGGGTGACTTAGAAAAGGCCAGATGTTTGTCACATTCTCCATCAATGTTCCCACTTTTTCTTTAGCAGTCTTCACGTTTACCTTACCAGCTTCAGTAACAGATTGATTATAAACAATTTATTCACATAATATGGCCACTGTAGTAACTTTCAGATTTCACTCTAGACACTTCTCAGGTACAACCTGGAGCCTCCCAAGAAAGTTAAATGTTAAGGCTTTCCTCTGCCTGATTAGAAAAGACAGATATCTTAATTTTGACATGGCCATGTTTCAAAATGGTTTGATTGATCTTTCTACTGAGATTTGAATGGGGGATTGGAAATACCTTCTTTGTACCTCAATTCCCTTGAAGATTCAGGAATCAAAATATAGGCAAAATAAACTACACCTTTTGCCCGTGCATGTTCCAACTGTAGTGTGGATAACTTTGTGAAAACTATTGAGAGTAAATTTACTACAGTGATACATTCATCCTTCCGTGTAAACCCAGAATCACATGAGCTTTCAACCCGGATAACACTACTTTCCTCAGAATGATCTGGTTGGCTCATTCATACTCGCTGTAGGCACATGACTTCTTCATGCTTTTACCTATGCTCTTTCCCTTTACCTCTAAAATTCTAAATTGATAGTTCAGCCTATCAATGAGCCCAGTAATATCCACTTGGGCACAGATGTTGTCTTTATAAAGCCCAGGCGTAGAGATCATGACTGGGAATGTTGTATGCAAAGCTAGAGACCAGTTTTATGACTAAGGTATAAAACTAATGTAGATTTCCAGGCTTTCTGTCCTTCTTGTATTTTGTGAAGTCCCCAGATGACTGACAGGTTCATTGTCCCTCCCTCCCGGATCATGATGCACCTGGTTCTTGAAGACCATGAGTTTATGTCTTTGAATTTTCTGTCACCATCAGGGAATTTGTCACATGTGTTTCTAAAACTGTGTTAGAGGATATTTGAGACACACTCTGAGATAACTTAATCAGTAGACAAGGGGCTATCTCTGATTCCCAATTACCTCTTATTTTTGTGAGTTTCATGTCTGTCTTATAGGAAAGCTACTTCTATCAGCTTTTCAGATTTTACTGTCTTCCAGCCTGATAATCACTTCTAAACTCCTCAGACAAAGTTCATTGCAAGTTCCCTTGACCCCCATGACCACCTAGACAGCTGTTTGCTCCTCCTCTGGTTTTTGTAGTTGTTTTATTTTGCAGTCCTGGGGATCCAACCCATGGCCTTGCATAGGCGAAGTAAATAAACCACATCTCCAGACTTCCTCCTGTGTTTTAATCACATAATTTATGCTAAACAATCCTAATATAGTTAATAAACAATCATAGATGTTTAGAATCTATCCCTTAAACTATAGGATTTCATAGTCCTGAACGGTAGGCAAGCAAAACCACAGAGCAGCCAAAGTAACTTATACTCCCGAAATCAATGTAAGGCACGTAAAAGAAGTCTTCTGTTTCCTTCTCCCAGTTGTTTTGCCTTTTTACTAAATATAATTTTCTGCACAATATATTGTGATCACACTTTTCCTCTTTCCCAACTCCTTTCAGCTCCTCCTCACCCCCCCAAGAACCCAATTTCACACGCTTTCTTCCTTTCTTTAAAACAAGCAAAGAACAACAATAGCAACCACAAAAAACAAAAGCACAAGAAATTCACACAAAAAAAGACAAAAAAAAAACTCACTAAAACACAAAGTCAAAACCAAAATATGCAAACAAAAAATAAATAAGACGTGTCAAAACAAAGCAAATGATACGAAGGGCTACAAAAATGCCATTGAGTTCTTTTCGAGTTGCCATCCACTCATGGGCATTGGCATATCATCAAGTGTGGGTAATATATATACCCGGTGAGACTCCATCATTAAAGTCTTAAAGTCTTAAATTGCAAATATTGGACATCTTTAGCAAAATCTGCTAACATTTTCCCCTTATATAAATAATAATAATAACCTCCAAGTGTCCCATTTATCATTCCCCAAACTGTTAACAAACTATCAAGCTATCATAATCCTTGAGCTCAACTTTCCTTTTGTTCCCTAAAAACATCTGAATGTTTCTTGTTTTTTTTTTATAATCACTCTGTGCTTGCAAACATCACAAAGCCAACAATGGATGAAATGTGCATAGCATGTATACACTCCTGAATTATCGCATAATGGTAGCATGGTTGGTACAGTAAAATTGATTTACTTATGGAATCAGGGACAGCTAGAGCAGAGATCTGAAGGGTGAAAAATGAGGGCTTTATCAGCTAAAGTACTCAACAACAGACTCCCTTGCTTCATAAGTATAATGCCATCTGTCTGGATAATGTATTACTGGCTTTTGGTGTTACATTGCATGCCTGCCTATTCTGTCATAATTAAAAATCTCTGAGAAACCTAAAAGCTGTTAATGGCCAGCCAAGTGCTTGTCAAATGAAATATGCTCACCAAAATGGATTTTTGAGAATCATTCAATTTATAAGAGTCTAAAGGTGAGGTGGTTTTCACATGGTTTAACAGATGAAAAGGTAGTGATAATGTTCTATGATCAATGCACTTGACTATTCTGCTTTCTAGATAATTCTATTTGCAGAGAATGGTTATGCTTTAAAATAGGGAGTTGAAGTGTTCACACATTCTTTACCTTTACGATAAGCTAATTTGTTGTCCTATGTAATAGCATAACTTGATTGCAGACTACAGCGTACAATTATAATGAACTGTGATTTTAACTCTATGTTTTAAACTTATGAGCAAAACAAGAAATTAACTTACCCAGGCTACCACTTAGCTAGGAAGCAGCTAAGCAAGGCTTTGTCCTCACCAGTAACACTTCACAAACCTTTATTTTAATACAGTGAGAGGTACTTACAGAAACATCTGTCAAATGCTGAGTTTTGGGGCTAATTTCATTAGTCATAATATTATGGTATTATATAGTCTTTGCTTTTACATACATTTAGGTTAATTTTTAAACATACATAGTAGCTTTTTGTTTCATCATTATTTATGAAATTAGAATATCCATGAATTTTGTGTTTCTATAATTTATAAAAATAGCCTATATTATTTTAGGGGTCTTTGGGATACCAGCAACTTGAAAGTAACTCACATCTGGCACTGAACTGTTTTATCTGACAACCCATGAGTTGGGGGAGCAACATTTCCCTCTGTATAGGAAAGCTCCATATTTTTGTATACACACACAAACACACACACACACACACACACACACACACACACACACACTCACACGGAATAGATAGATAGATAGATAGATAGATAGATAGATAGATAGATAGATAGATAGATAGATGATAGATCATACATACATTCATACATACATACATAGATGTGTGTGTCTTATAAATTGGTCAATTTTCATATGGCTTTTTAGACATCACCAATATTAGTTATCCTTTCCCATCCTATTCTACCCTAATAACCCTTTCCCCAAGATAAACCTCCCTTCTCATATTTCCCTGTATTTTCTATCCTAATTAGTTTATAAAGAAACATGATTTCATGTGGGATTGCATATGTATTCAATTTTGGTTGACTCTCCTCTCTCATTCTCCCTGCTCCTCCTATTTGTCACCAATACTCCCCATCTACTTTATTTGACTACAAAATCTGCATAAGCCCTCCTTTTGTAAAGTCTGCTTTGCTCACTTTGATGTGCACATTTACTTTCACTTACTTTTACTTAGATGAACACATTTAACAGTAAGGGCTAAGACTTCTATAAGGCAGAACAAATATCATTTTAGATTACCTTGCTTAATATAATTTTTCCAATTATTTTTATTTTTATCAAATTTCATTATTTCAACTTTCTTTATAGCTGAATAATATTCCATTTTCATTATCTACTATCTGTTGGTGGGAATGTATGCAAATTCTATTTCCTTGACACTATAAAAAGAGATTTTGAAGAATGCTAAAGTATGGTCTTGGTGACAACATTCACTCTATGTGAAACACAAAAGAATAATAATTCCTCCTTAGAAAAACTAGGGCAATTTCGTCTTGAGATGATGAAGTCTGTTCCAAGGAAATAGAAATCTGTGTAGAAGTTTCTCAAAAAAGTATATATAAAACAAACACACGACCCAACTATAGCACTTCTGTGTGTATAGCCAAAGGATAATACTTGGCATCATAGAGATATTTTTATCATCCATGATTTTTGGTGCTCTTTCCAACTGCCTATGATTAGACTCACTTTTGATCTGCAAGTGAGGTGACAGAGATAACGATATTTAATAATTTTTCTCTGGTCACATCACTACTACGTCTTGGTTATATACTCCTTGCTCAAGAGTATCAAATGACTTGTGTCACCGTCATTTCATTTTCTTTAAAAAATTTCTGGGAATCACAAAAGCACAATTCAGTATATCAGCAGGGTAGTCAATCATACAAAACAAAGTCTCTAGCTTAAAATTTTCTGCAAGAATAAGCTTAGTGAATGTGTCTCAACTACTCATGAATTTGTATATGTCCATGTAGTCATGTGTACATGGAGTTATCATGGGTAAAATTTTCTATGTTCATATCTATGTATACCAAGGATTGACATACAGACATAGGTAAATATATGATGATGTTAAAAGCATCTGTGCATATTTTAAGGTATATTATCTGTGTAAGTAGCAGATCTAGAATTCAAGACCAGATCTGTCTGATGTGTCTACATCTACATTTCCTCAAACCAATGGGAAGAAAATATAATATTTTTGTTCAGTTTTGTGGACTACAAAGTTTTCTCGTGTGTGCTTTCTATTAATTGTTTAAAGAAAACGTATGCCACAGAGTGTTCCATTCCCAGACTCATTGGTTTGTCTGGATATAGAATATTTAAAAGATTAAAATTAATGATGAAATTTGTGTTTGTAACCAGAAGAAGGGAAATGAAGCATTATATGGCAGATGTAATGCCTTTACTGACATATCGTCCTTTCACTGACAAGTCTGCAAGCAAATGATAAGGACTTTCTCATCAATTCTGTGCATCTGTGAAGCACAGCACCTCCCAATTTTTGTTTTGTTTTCTGTTTGGTTTGTTTTGTTTTTATCAAGACTGGGTTCCTTTGTGTAGCCCTCACTGTCCTGGGACTTGCTTTGTATACTAGGCTGGCCCCAAACTCAAGATCTGCCTGCCTCTACCTTCCAAGTACTGGAATTGAAGGTGTGCACTGCCACCACCACCAGACACATTTCCTATACTTAAAGGAATATAAAGTGATGTGGATACAAGTCACATGGGCCAGGTAAATGCTATAATCAAGATGGTTTGTTATCCCTAAGGATTCTCAGCAGCATTGAATGGAGCCACTGATCTTACACATTCACACCAAAGATATCTGCATCTTTCAGGGATGATATGACTACATGTTTTTTGCTAGATGTGTTTTCTGTTGATAGCTCATCTCTTCCTATTACCCAGATGCAGAAATAGCTTCAAAAGATTCTCTTAGAAAGAATCAAAGGCAACTCTAGTTGAAGCTCTCTGAAGAAAATGTGAAGCAGACACGCTCACCTTCAGGGAACTCTGACACATTAATTTCCTTCAGCCACCCCACTTAAAGTTGTAAGTCTGGCACCACCATGGCGGGGGCTCTAATCAGATACCAAGCTGGTGCTGACTACATCAGAAATGATGTCAGATGAACGGCAGTCCCCCACCACTGCCTCATTTGGAGCAAACACTGAAACACTTGTTTTTTGGACTACTTTATGACTTGCTTGAAAAATGACTTTGTTCACTATGGAAGGCCAATAACGTATGAGGTGTTGCCCAGGATTTTCACACTTCTACTGCATGCATGAAATTCTTTGTGCACACATAGCTACACAGTGAGAATATCACCGGACTACTTATAGCATCACTACCTTCTATCAGGGGAGAGACTGCATGGTAACAGCTGTGTTGATACTTCCCGGTATATAAAATCTGGTAAGAAACCATATTACCAAAAGTACAGGAAGAAATGTTTTCATTTTACACCATATGGTTTGGCTTAGATCGGATTTACACATTTAGAGTTTCTTATTTATTTTTAATGGTGGTCCTTCACCTCAGGTACATGAATGTGCTTTTCACCTCTGCTCTTTGGGGACTGTGCCTGTCTGAGAATTCTCTGGCCTCCGATTGGCAGATTCTACATTCTCCTACCTCCTCATAAGGAAGCTGTGTTGTTTTAGGAGCTACCAGGGCAAGCATGGCAGCCTCACTGGGATGATGAGTAGGGCACCAAAATACTCTTTGTGACAAACAGGTGACTCTTTCCCTCAATCACTGTGGAACTATAGCACAGAGAAAAACCCCTCCTCAGACTCTCCTCCTCTCATGTCCTGCTACTGGATAATCAAGCCCAAACCTGGTCTCCTTCTGGAAATTATTTGGTAATAAGAAACAGACCTTAGTTGGTGTTGTGAGATGAGGCTGTGACCTTTCACCTTCAGAGACCTGGGTGCTGAACCTTTCTGGAGGTTGGTGGTCTCCATCTAGTCCACAACAGGTATTTTCAGTGCCTCCAAGTTATATGGCATTTGTGGTCAAGAGTATCTTGATCCCAAAGAGAAATTTGTAGTAATGTATTTAACCACGGGATCCTTGGGAGGACAAACCATTCTCTGCATCATTCCCACCCATCATCACTGTGTCAGATCCAGGAGACTTCTTACTTTAATCCCAGTATTTTGTACTAGAGCAACTTTTTTTTTTGGCAGAACTCATGGTGGTCTCATATTCTTGACTGTATAATGTGCTTCTTCATATCTTTCGATCTGCCCAGATTCTAATGCATGCTAATGGCTGCCATTCTTTGCATTCACACTTTGTGTTTAAGAAGCTTCAGCTGAAACAGATCACAGGCATATCAAGGCAATATATTTTCCATCTGGTACAACCTTAGTATCAATTTCATTTATCACCCATGTTCCTTGTTTACTTTAGAGTTGCCTAGGCGGTTGCAAACCATTACACATATGAGAATGGCTTTATGTTTATACTATCATTGAAGATCCAAGATAAAGCTATAGAAACCTGGAAACCTAGGTTCTTCCAGTGTCTCAGTGCTGCAGCTCCCAGAAGCCAGTTACATAGGACAGCAAATTTCATTGGCCCTGAGACCAGTGGGAGCCACAGCACTTGGGTTCCAAGCACAGATCTGTTTCCCATTATTTGTGAGACTCTGGGTGAGGCACTTACCCTCTAGGCATCACTTTCTTCTTATCTATGAAGTGAGACTGATAAGAGTATCTTTGTTCCAGGGCTAGGACGCAGTGCATTCGAAAGGTTCAGAACTGTATCTGGTACACAGGGTGTTACATAAAGGCTATTATCTCATGAAGAGAAACAACAACAAACTTCCTCTAATTTGACAAGCTTTTTCAGAAGACCATGTAATAATGGAAGCACTTTATGTAACGCCTAAAAACAAATTACCTATATGAGTCAGTGGGAAATTTGAGTGCCAGAATGAGAACAATAGAGGACAAAAGTGCGACAGCACCATCAGCCAAATTCCACGTTAGAACAGTCAGCATAATAGACCCTTATGCATATAGAAACGCTATAGATGGTAGACTATTGATTCTCTTTTGGATCTCATTTTTGTCCAACATTAGATCTTATTTAACATTAAGTATGCCTAAGATGTCCTTTATTAATTCTATCCCAAAATAATACTCCCCGGACTCCCAGAGTCTTAAGTAGCCTTCCCTCTCAAACTACACCTAGTGAGACTCAAACAATCAAGCAAAAGCAAACGACTAGTTAAGCGAAGCATCGACTTTTCTACACAGTGGGAAGTGAACAGAACTTGGGAATTTATGAAGATTCTAACCACACTGATGCAGAATTATTTGGATAAGGTATTGTCCGGTTTTGGAGGACATACACAGAGCAGAGCTTTTGTAGGCCAGCCTCAGAGGACTTTATGACCCTGAACAACTAAACTGAGAAATTCCCATTTTAGTGCAGACATGCACCTGTTACTTCTTAGCAGCAGCAGAGAATGAACAAAAGATTTCAAGCCACTCATGACCTTGGTCCTCCTTTGTATATAATCTTCCCTGCAGCATCTTTAGGATTTTCATTTGCTTGTTTTGAGGAAGCAAAGAACATCTACATCCCTAGAGTGAGGTGAGGCATACACCCTGTGCTGCAATACATAGGAATTCTAACTCTCATTTGGAGAAAACATTTTGAATTATCTAGAATATAGCTGAGACATTACTTCAAACATACATTTCAGATATTAGCACTGAATGATCTTCCACAATAGGCAATACTGAGTTTATAAATTATTTTTAAAACACCAATTATAAGAAAATTATTGTATAACTATGTAATTAAAAGTCTCATCCTTCATTATATGTTATGCTTAATTTTGAGATTGCTGTTAAGTGATGCATGGAGTGGGTATCTCCAGCTCAGGAAAGTGTTTATGCAATAACATTTCTAATGATATGAGGTTAAAACACTCATGCTATCTGGAAGTGCACATAAACATTTTCTTGAACATTGAAAAGCCCATTTTAAGGCTCTAGAACTTTTGAAAATGCTTTTTGAAATCCAAAAAAAAAAAAAAATCACATGTGTAATTATGAAATTCAAATTCAGGTCATTGGATTTCCTATCAACATGAGCCATGGATTTTTTTTTTGGCGAAATGAGTAATATTAGGTTTCAAAAATGTGAAAGATTACCCTGGGAAATAGTGGAATGCTGGAAATTAAGAAATTTATTTTAGGGAGAATTATGTCAGTGAAGAAAACCTGACTCAGTCGTGGAGCAAGCAAGAGCAGCTAAGTTCAGATTCCTGTCACCCACATAAACAACAAAGAGGTTTAACAGTCAATTTGTACATCTTAGCACGCAGCACACAGACAGTTAGTTACAAGGCATCCCGGGCAAGATGCCTACATGCTCTAGTCAAATTTGCAGGCTCTAAATTCATGTCATATCATGTCAAATGGATAGCAGACATGGTGAAGATGAGAAAAGTTAGTAAAAATATGTCTGCAGTAAAGGAAGACACATCACCAGTAAATCAATTTATAATGAAACATCTATCCTAGGAAGACTCTGTGTTGGATATTTTTGTGACTGGGATATGTAGCATATCCGCAAAGCCTCAATGAATACAGAAAAAGGGTCTTCAATATTATATCTCATATAAACTATATTTCACTTTACCTAAATAACTGATCTATGTACTCTAGGTCAATTGATCCTAAAATAAAATTTCAGTGAAAGTATTTAGGCTCATTATAGTAATGAAGCAGGCTGACCTCTGACCCTACTGATCCATCCTAGCAAGAGTGAGAGCTCAGTGACCAGACAGGTGCCACAAGAAAAGACACAGTTCATCTACAATTAATTAGAGCTGAATTTAATGCAGTCAGCCTCCAGAACTGAGCTACAGCCCCCTAAGTAAACCTAAGAGACAAAATGACAGTGGGAGGCAACTGGTCAAATGTGGAATGCAAATTTTTCTAATTGTTTCACCAAGGCTGTGGAATAAACTGACCAAGGAAACCTAACAACGTAGTACAAGACATTGATGCTATGGGGTTCCTTCTTGCAAGAATCCAGATATAGACAGATAAGTTAAAGCCCATCAAAGTGCTTTGAGTACAGGCTGGAAACACAAATACACCTTATATTTGGCAGTTACTTATTTCCTGTTTTTAAAGTTTATTTATTTATACGAGTACACTGTATGAGACACACCAGAAGAGGGCATTAGATACCATTACAGATGGTTGTAAATCACCATGTGGTTGCTGGGAATTGAACTCAGGATCTCTGGAAGAGCATTCAGTGCTCTTAACTCCGAAGCCATCTCTCCAGTCCCCATTATTCATTTCTTAAGCATGGGGCATAGTAACAGAAGAATAAGAGTCTTTAGCTGAAAGCATTTATAGCTAAAATAAAATGATACTTTGTTTTTTCACTGTTTAGGAATTTCATATGTTATGTAGTGAAACTTAGTTGCTTTCAAGCTCCATGCCCTTCCTTATTCCCTATCCCTCTCCCAATGTAACTTTTCTTCTCAAGTTCCTCTCTTTCTGTGTTATCCTCTAAGCTTAGAGTTTCTTGCCCCTCTGAGGGTAGATGGCTAATTACTGAAGCAAGTAAAATTATTGGTGGTTTATACCACTGAAGAAAGTCACATCTCTACCTCCAACAACCACTAACTGCCATGGACTGTTAGGAAAAGATGAGGTCCCATCAGCTCCTTTCCCACAACTTTTTATATGTTCCTGAAAACACATTTCTAGGGAAAAAGGTATCTAAGGAAAAATTTGTTGGAAAACATTGATAACTAATGGAGTTCAGTGAAGGATATATGAAGTACTTTGTGGAATGGTTTTTACTTCTGTTTATTCTTGAAAATCAGTTTTGAAAATTACTGCTTAGAATCTGTATAATAGAATAGGTTCCTGATATCTGTATGTCTCAGCATATGAAATAGACTGAAAGATTTTTCTGAAAGTTTTTCTATCAATTTGTGTAGTCGAACAGTGTGATTAAGAAAATCACATCCATATTATCCATTCTTGAAATGTTCATTGTGTATCAATTTATTTGGCAAAATCATGAAATAAAATGTACTTAGTTTAGGTCTTTTCTGACTAATATTGTGGGTAAGAATTGAGGACATATTTTCAATTGTTTCCTTTTTAAATGATGACAATGGAAATCATGTCAGACAAGCAGTGACGCATTTGAAGATGACACAGAGACTTGTAACACACAACATAGAGATACATGGCACCTCAGAACCACTCTGCTGAATAAAAGTCAGAAACGGTCACATCTCCATCTCAGAGAAAGAAGGATTTGACAGCACCGCCTCCCAATTCAGATTCACAAAGTTCACAGTAGCAAACATTTGGTAAGTATTCCAGTAAAACGGCAACTTTCTGATGCTTCAAGGTTCTCCGGAATGACAGCTGGAAATGCCATAATCTAGGAAGGACCAGCTCCAAGACTCAGACAGTATTCACTGAAATACACAGTTTATTGCTGAAATAGTAGTAGGTTGTCAACTACTAGATGGCTGGCTCTGTGCGCACTGTAATACAGGTTGGTATACATCATGCTGGCATTTGTATTCTAATGCTTATTTGGTATGAAGAGTGAGAAAGATGCTTTTTTTTTTCTTTTTTTTGTGTGTGTTTTCTTTCAATATTCTTGTTCTCAGCAGTGAGCTGCCAGTTCTTTTTTAATTAGATATTTTCTTCATTTACATTTCAAGTGCTTTCCCATAAGTCCTCTATACCCTCCCCCCCTCCCTGTTCCCCTACCCACCCATTCCCACTACTTGGCCCTGGCATTCCCCTGTACTGGGGCATATAAACATTGCTAGACCAAGGGCCTTTCTTCCCCAATAATGGCCAACTAGGCCATCTTCTAATACATATGCAGCTAGAGACATGAGCTCTGGGGTTTCTAATTAGTTCATATTGTTGTTCCATCTATAGGGTTACAGACCCCTACAGCTCTTGGGTACTCTCTCTAGCTCCTACATTGGGGACCCTGTGTTCTGCCCTATAGATGACTGTGAGCATCCACTTCTGTATTTGTCAGGTATTGTCAAAGCCTCACAGGAGACAGCTATATCAGGGTCCTTTCAGCAATATCCTGCTGGCGTATGCAGTAGTGTCTGCATTTGGAAGCTGATTATGTGATGGACCACCCAGGTGGGGCATTCTCTGGCTGGTCCATCCTTTCATTTTAGCTCCAAACTTTGTCTCTGCACCTCCTTCCATGTATATTTTATTCCCTATTCTAGAAAGATCCTTTTCAAACAGAGACAATGACACTGGTCACTCCTACAAAGCTTGTAAAAGGCAGGTGACGTCTACTGAGTGCTTGAAAAAAACTTGTATAGTTTCTGGCTTGAATATGGTTTCTAAGTATTAGTGAGTAAAGTAATTCAAGTGCTTGCTTGGGCTGCTGTCTGAGGTTCAATCCAGTTCGTTTCTACCTGTTATTGTCCCAAGTCCCTTATCCAGCCAAAGACTCTAATAATATTAAAAACAAAAAATCCTGTCCCAGACCCCAGGGGAGCAAGAGAGTGCCAGGATCCAATGAGGATGACTTTAGCTGAAATCAGCAACAAAGGGAAGATAGAACCTGTAAGGACCACCTCCAGTAGATAGGCACAGCTCCCAGTTCAAGGATTTCAAAATTGTTAAACCACAAATGTTCTTGTCCAAAGGAAAGACAGAGACAAAAGATGGAACCGAGACTGAAGGAAGGGCCATGCGGGGACCGCTGCACCTGGGGATCCATTCCATCTGCAGACACCAAACCTGGACACTATTCATGATGCCAAGAAGTGCTTGCTGGCTCAAGCCTGGTATATTTGTTCCCTGAGAGGCTCTGCCTGAGATGCAGATACTCACAGTCAATCATTGGACTGAGCCTGCAAAACCCAGTGGAAGATCTAGGGAAAGGACTGAATGAGCTGAAGGGGATTGCAACCCTATAGGAAGAACAACATATTTTGTGATTGGGTTACCTCACTTAGGAAGATATCCTCCTACACTCCTACACTCCTACATTCAGGAGGAGAATATCCTCCTCAGTGAGGTAACCCAATCATAAAAGAACACATATGATATGCACTCACTGATAAGTGGATATTAGCCCAGAAACTTAGAATACCCAAGATACAATTTGCAAAACACATGAAACTCAAGAAGAAGAAAGACGAAAGTGTGGATACTTCGTTCCTTCTTAGAATGAGGAACAAAGTACCCACGGAAGGAGTTACAGAGACAAAGTTTGGAGCTGAGATGGAAGGAAGGACCATCCAGAGACTGCCCCATCTGGGGATCCATCCCATAAACAACCACCAAACCCAGACACTGTTGCATATGCCAGCAAGATTTTGCTGACAGGACCCTGATATAGCTGTCTCTTGTGAGGCTATGCCATTGCCTGGCAAATACAGAAGTAGATGCTCACAGTCATCTATTGGATGGAACACAGAGCCCCCAATGAAGGAGCTAGAGAAAGTACCCAAGGAGCTGAAGGGTTCTGCAACCCTATAGAAGGAACAACAATATGAACTAAGCAGTACCCCGCAGAGCTGTGTCTCTAGTTGCATATGTAGCAGAGGATGGCCTAGTCGGCCATCATTGGGAGGAGAGACTCTTGGTCCTGTGGAGGCTTGATATCCCAATGTAGGAGGAGGCTGGAGCTGTGAGGCAGGAGTGAGTGAGTGGGTGGGGGAACACCTTCATAGAGGCAGAGGGGAGGAGGGAGAGGGAGGATGGGATAGGGGGTTTATGGAGGGGTAACCAGGAAGGGGGATATTATTTGAAATGTAAAGAAATAAAATTATTAAAATAATTCCCTAAGCCTTTGATCCCAAATCCTTGCTAGTTCACAAATGGACTAAGGATTGAAATACTGGGTCACAGTCCTGCCCAGCTGAGTAGAGAAAAGAGCCTCTGGGTCTCTATACACTGAGAGTCAGCTATGCATCAAAGTAAACTTCAGAAGCTGAGTTCCAGAAACCCCAACCAGCTGCTGGTCCATTTCTTCTCGTTACCCCACATGCCTGGGATGAATGCACTAAGCAGCATAAAGACTCATAGAACGGTTTGTATTGAAGTCACCCAAAGTGGAGAATGCTAATTTTAAAATCAACCATGATTTCAAACAGGGTCTGAAAGTTTCACCTGTGAGTCAACACTGCAAGCCTGGAAATAAAACTTGAGATAATAAAAATATTCTTTATAAAAGCCTTATTGGGGTGAGGAAGAAAAAAAAGCCCTATTAATTCAGTTTAAAAGAAAAATTTTAAATAATACATTAAAAGCTAGATCATGAATCCAGTTGCATTGTACACTGTCCTTTCAGAAGGAGTTTTGAAAAACTCTACAGCTTTTTATTAAAAGAAAAGACACGTGTTAAGGCAGATAATGAACCTATTTAATTATATAATTCATTATATATGTGTATATATGATCTATATAATAAATATTTTATAGTCATGAATAAATAATGTGTTTATTTAATCAACAAATGCATGCATTGACTAATGTTGCATGTATCATTGTAAGAGCACAAAACACTTCAGTAATGCATGTGTTCAAGTGAATGCTGAACAACAGCTACACTGCAAAGATGACCATTTCTCCAGATGTGGAGATGGAAGGAGCTATACAATTTTGCAATACAACAACAACAACAATAACAACAACAAGAAAACATATCTAGAAAGTCTTTTCCCACCAAAGATATAGTCTGCTTTTATTGTTCACCAACAGGCTATTGTTTGACCCTTAGTCGGTTCTATAGACAGGCTTAGATTTGAGGAGACACAGTAATCATACTAACTGATCTTTAAAACATCCTTGCTCTCCTGAGAAGGAAACGGACAGCCCAATGATCTCAGCTACTTTCTTGTGAGCTGCAAGGAACAACTTACAGGAAGGAGGCCTGTATGAAGCCAGACATAGCTTCCTACTTCTAGTCCCATGCCCAAGAATCTGAAAAGTATCCTGAAGGAAAGTAGGTAGAGGGATGATAATTGAAGGATATTAGTTCTGGGAAATACAGTTGCTATGAGCCTGTGTCAGATAACAAAAAGATTATGCAACTGAGAATATAGGAGATAAAACAGCGAGTGTTTTCAAAAGATAGCTCCGACGGCCTTTCACACCCCCTCCCGCTACCTCGTTCCTTACCATGTTTAGAAAGAAAACAGTGTAGAGATAGAAGATGTTATGGCTCAGCCTCACATGTATAAGAAACTCTGGGGTGTTTACACTGTTTATGATTCATTGCTATTCCTTTCTCCATGGGAAAATTTCATCTGTGAAACACTCGCATTCTTCCATTGTAAAATAAAGGCTTAAAAATAATACCCATCCATCCTTGTTAAAACGACAAGCCAATTTAAACTCAGGGAAAAACAACTTGAAATAAGTCGGGGAAGGGTCCCAAGGAGCTTTCATTTAGTGACTTTTGTCGGCCCACTAGATAAGGACACAGTCCTTCACTTTTCTGTCAGCTAATCTCCCATTGACCCGCCTAGCCATGATTCAGCATCCATCACCAAGTAAAGAGAAGTATTTTGCTTTCTGATTGCGTCCATTGACACTCTTTTTCTTCCTGAAGACAGATTATCTTCTTTCTTCAGAGTCAGTCTATCTCAAGTCAATTCCATTCAAAATTTGAAGTCACACAGTTTATAGGGAGAAAAAAAATCTTTTGTGAAAATATGAATCGAACAATGTATATAATTTTCATACTGCCCAAATATTTTATGTAACTCATTGCTTTTTATTCAAGCAGTTCTGGAAACAAAACATCAAAACAGCCTTGATGTTTGCAAAAGGATAGCAGTTAAATGAGTTGGTGCATGCAGTTAAGAATCAGCCACGGAACAAACCCCCACAGGCTGGTTTACAGCCCCCAAATATACTGAGCCAGATGTGGGTGTTTTAAAGCATCGCTGATGGGCTAACCTTCTTTGAGGGGTGAAATGAAGCTCTCTTTAAAAGTTGCCTAAGAATCTGCCTCACTTAAGAAACCCATGGCATCTGAGGTGATAACAGAACAGAGTCATTTCAGGCTGGCTGCCCAACTTGACTAAAAACTTAGTGACAGATAAAGCATAAATCAGAGCTCTTATCATTCCCCTTCCTTGCTTGCCAAATGGGGGTTTAGTTTATCAGTGACCTGGAGGCCCACAGACTGCCATTCCCCTTAGAGCTAGCCAGCCTGGTGGAGCTGGTTGGAAGCTAAATGGCTGTTCTAAAACGTGTTCATGTAAACAAGCTGGGGGAAGACTTCCTTGAACTGCCAGTTAGTAAAGTGTCATCCATCTCACTAAACTGTACATTTGATAGGGGCATATCATCTATATCTACAAAGAAAACAAATAATAAAAAAACAAGTTCCGTGATATGGGCTGGGACCTCTCATGGTGATAAAAGTACTAAGAATTAAATTGCCTGACTCTAACAATGTCTGCACATTAAAAGGAGAAGGGAGATGGGGTGGAAGAGGTAGAGGATGTTTTTTGTTGTTGTTTGTTTTTTGTTTGGGAAAAAAATATGGTAGTTACTTTAATTTTCATGCAGCATAATACTAACAAAAGTATGTTTTCATATATTTAAAGCAACAATTCCAGGAATGTGTTGGAAAGATGTTTCCAAACAAGCTTTTTTTTTTTTTTAAAGCCCCATCTTTTCATCCAGTTTCCATGCGGTGACAACATGGTGTCTCAGCCATAGCTTTGAAAGCCCACATTCCCATCTAACACTTCTATCTAACATGGGAATTTATTGATACAAAGTGTTGATGTTATTGATAGCAAAGTGTTAAGCTATTTTCATATGGGCACTAGTAGATTTGGTTTTATGTTGTTACTATTTTGTTTCTAAAGTTCAGTAGTCCAAGTAGTCTCTGATTAGAGGAATGGGTGTCCAAGATTTTGGAAATAGCTAGTATAACTTCATTTAGAAGGCAATTATGTGACCATTATAAAAGGCCAAATTGTCATGTGTGGACTCTGAAAGTTAAGTGTAGTTCCAGAGATAGAAGGAATGGCTGGAAATCAACTATGTTTGGCATGGTTAAAAAATGTTTGAAGGTAAGGTTGATGGTTTAGGAAGAGGACAAAGAGAAAGAGAAGGGAGAGGAGGAGGAGGAGGAAAAGGAGGAAGAGGAAAGGAAGAAGGAGGAAGAGGAGAAGAAGAAGAAGAAGAAGAAGAAGAAGAAGAAGAAGAAGAAGAAGAAGAAGAAGAAGAAGAAGAAGAAGAAGAAGAAATATATATTTCTAATAGGAAGACCTAGTTAAATTTGCTTTTCCTCAATAATGTAGTAAGGATAAAATTCATAGTGATGAACTGTTCTATACATTCCTCATGTGGCCGAGACACGAGATGCATATAAATGTGCGTTATTTTTGGCTACACCCAGATATTTTACCATGTGTTGTGAGAGTACTACTTCCTTTCTCAAGATTGGCTCACAGCCACTGAAAGTTCAGATGTTTCCATTTAAAAATTAGTTCTTGTATATAAAGATACAGAAAACATACCTGTGACCCACTCAAGATATAAGCATGTAGCTGAACTAAGCTCCGTAAAGGTGGAGGAAGTAACATTTTGTCCAAAACCCCCAATTCCACTCTGGGAGTCACTTCAGATGTACTTTGAAATGCCCTGCACATATCGTCCATACTCTTAACTTGATGGAAAACTTGTATTTAAATGTAATACTTTTACTTAGGAAGTTTGGTGTTCTCCTTTGGTTGTCTTGCATTATTACAAGTATTGACTCTTTTTTTTTTTTCACTGAGTAATTAAAGGCTACAGGAAGAACTTATTTATTAACACAGATAACTAACACATATCTTGCTGTTAAAACATCTGAACTTTATTACACTTAAGGTTAATAAAGTAATCTTTGTTATATAAATAAATGCACTGGACCAGACTTAGGGATGGAAAGAGTAGGGGTGGGTTTCTTTTGCTCTTTTGTCTAATCAAACTATGAAAATACAGACATTTGATATTTTTTATCCTTTAATTCATATCTATTCATCAAATAGTTTTGAATAGCTATTGTGTCCTATAGTCCTGATAAACATTTAAAATATACTAACATACATATGAAGGATTGTAATAATAAAAGTCATTATTTATATAAAAATATAAAATTTATAACAATAAAAGACATAATAACATAATACACTTTATATTTTGAGGGACTTTCAGATTTTGATGTGTTTTAACATGTAAATTTTATAAAAGAATCGTGAGGTACCGTTAAGCTTAGGTTACCGTTAAATTGTCATTAACATCTTAGAGAAAACTCAAAGGCAGCTTCAAATAAAGGTTTACTATATTTATAAGACTGGTATCTCAACCCATCTTGTTCTCAACCTTCAGAGGCTCTCTAAGGATCTGAGAAGTACGGTGCTGGGGTCACTATCTTAAATTGTCTTCTCCAGTCTTACACTTATCTGAGACTTCAGAGGAGACCCTGCCTTGTTATCATTGCCCTCCAGAAGATGAAAAGCCACAGCCTTTCCTCAGTACCAAACAAGTCCAACTCTTCAGAAACCATTTAGTTAATCTCCAACTTTTATGCTGCAATCTAAGCACGTCTCACTGGTTCTCTATCAGTTACTTCTCAAGTTCTGTCTTATAATTCTTCTCTCCTTTGTGATGAACAATGCGATCCCTGCCTTTCTAGAAGTTACACATCAATTTTCCTTTCTTTTTGCTGGTTTTTTTCCAACTTTTATTAGATATTTTCTTCATTTACATTTCAAGTGTTATCCAGAAAGTTCCCTATACCCCCCTCCCGGCCCTGCTCCCCTACCCACCCGCTCCCACTTCTTGGCACTGGCGTTCCCCTGTACTGGGGCATATAAAGTCTGCATGACCAAGGGGCCTCTCTTCCCAATGATGGCCAACTAGGCCATCCTCTTCTATATATGCAGCTAGAGACATGAGCTCAGGGGGTACTAGTTAGTTCATGGTTATTCTTCCACCTATAGGGTTGAAGACCCCTTCAGCTCCTTGGGTACTTTCTCTAGCTCCTTCCTTGGGAACCCTGTGTTCCATCTAATATCTGACTGTGAGCTTCCACCTCCATGTTTGCCAGGCATTGGTATAGTTTCACCCAAGACAGCTATATCCGGGCTCTTTCAGCACTATCTTGCTGGCATATGCTATAGTGTCTATGTTTGGTGGCTGATTGTGGGATGGATCCGTGGCAGCCGCAGTCATTGGGTCCATCCTTTGGATTCAGCTTCACACATGATCTCTGTAACTCTTTCAATGTGTGCTTTGTTCTTAATTCTAGGAAGGGGTGACGTGTCCACATTTTGATCTTCCTTCTTCTTGAGTTTCATGTGTTTAGTAAATTGTATCTTGGGTAGTCTAGGTTTCTGGGCTAATATCCATATATAAAGTGTTCATATTAAGTATCTATGATATGTTAGACACAACCTCCAGTCCACTCACGTCTCCCACTCGTTTTTCTGGATGGTTTCATTTTTATTTTCGTGCCATTTATACACATGATTTTGTGAATGCAATATAAAATCTAGTAACTCCAAGTGAGAGAAAATATGCAATTTGATTTTCTGAAACTGACTTAATTCACTTCCTGTAAATATACCCAGTTTCATCTATGTTTTAAAAATAACCTAGTATGGTTGACAAATTCATTGTAGATTCAAATCATATTTTCCTTTTGTTTATTTTCCATTTTATTAAACATAGATTTTTTTTCCTCATGCAATGTAATTTGAATACAATTTTCCCTCCTTCCATTCACCTCAGTTCCTCCCCACCTCCTCTCCCATCTTGATACATTCCCTTTCAGTCTCTCATTAGAAAAGGACAGGCTTCTTAGAGATAACAACAAACAGAAACCAATTAAATATAACAGGATAAAATGAAAATCATCCTATCAAAGTGGGACAAACAAGCCAACAGAAAAGCAAGAGCCCCAGCAGAAGGAGCAAGAATAGAAAGCCACTCATTTACACACCCAGGCATCCCACAAAACCACTAAACTGAAAGCTAAGATATACATGCTGAGGGTGAGGCGAAGCCCTGTGCGGTCCCTGAACTAGCTGTTCCAGTCTCTGTGAGTTCATATGAGCTTTGCTCATTTGTTTAAGAGGGCCTTATGCTTCTGGTTGCCTCTTGTCCCTTCCATCTCCCACACTGATTCTGCTTCATCTTCCTGAGGTTTATGGGCAGGGGACCATTTCTACTTTCCTGAGTTCTGCGGGGAGGCATCTGATAACGTTGTCTCATTTAGATCTGTGTGTTCTAATACACCCCATTTTCTTTACCCATTCCTTTGTTGTTGAAACCACTGTAAGGATTCCGTCACTTACCTAGTGTAAATATATTATTTTGATTTTTCAGGTGAAATATCAATTTTATTATGCTTATTTTCCATTTGTTATTACAACAATTCCACCTCTTTAGTTAAAAGCTCAAAGAATTTTGAACATGATCTGGCTTAGGGGGTAGACTAGGCTAGAAGACTGAAGCATCATATCTACAATCGATCAAAGACCAACCTAACTCAGGGAAGCATGGATGTGGTGCACATGCGCACATTCAGAAACAACACCCATACACACAAAGGAAAACAAACAAAACGGTAACAAAGCAAAACAAAACAAAAAGAAAAGAAAAAAATGAAAGGAAAGGAAAGAAAATAAAAAAATGCCAGAAACCAAAGAATAATTCAAAAGGATCACAGATCTGACATAATCAGTTTCAATTACTCTATAGGCACGAGTTTCTATTGCAAACATAAGCCCTTCACCAGAGCTTTTCTTTTGAAGTCAAGTGAACTAAATTGCCAGTGATTCCAGCTAAAAGTCTGGATTCTCATTAGATGCTCTACAGAGGCTCAAGCAAAACAAAATGCTCCAAACCTTCCCTGGCTCAGCTCTTTTCCTTTATTATCAGCTGACTGTAACATCCTCTCTTCTAGCCTCCAAGTTTCTGTGACCTTAATGTGACATTTGAGTTGGGTGATTAATCGCTATTACAGGGCGTGTGCTGATTAAACCAGGCCTTGTTGGCATAGTAGGCAGTTACAATGCTTCGATTCAGAGAGGGATAAGCGTCAGCATACACAGTTGGATGGAGTAATATCTAATTTGTCCAAGCTCT